>JAKCPI010025169.1:0-48517 GCA_023213315.1 Euborellia annulipes
TGTTAGTGCCTGAAGGAGATATTAGAAAGATGGTATTAGAGATATAGGTAGCGGACTGTATATGGAAACGCTCCTTCAAACAAATGTGGATTCCTAGGAAAACGGGGAAAAGAAGTACACCGTATTTTAACAAAAATAATAACAAAAACTTTAATCACACAAATAAAAATACACTTCTTGATGTATATAATAAATAATGGCCACGCCGGTTTTGGGTGGATAAATAAAGGATGAATAAAATGGGATGTGGAAGCAATATGAGAATGGGAAAGATGAGTATATAATGAATGTGAGTCCACCAGGGCTCAGATGGAGTGGTCTAGCACAAGGGCATCAACCAGGGGTTGGTTAGCACGAAAGGGCTTGAAACCAAAGAGTGGTAGGTTTGCAAAGTGATGCATGAACCAAAAAATAAGGGTGCCGGCGACTGTTACGGGCTGAGGTTCGAACTGCTTCGAGCGAATTCCGGATGTAAAGTGTTTTTGCAAGCGTTGGCCCGCGTCCTTCCTGGGATGCGAGACGCCTTCACTGCATTTCCGGTCAACTTTCCTAATGTTTGTGGTGCGCTCTGACGGTGAGGTGGCGACCCTACATTCTGGCGCCAACACACTCCGGGCCTAAAAGTGAGAAACAAAAGGATAGGAGTTGACCGGTCTCGATGGCGAATATAAAAATTCACCGAAAGTGGATGGGAGGACATGAGGTCCTCAGTGAAGATCGTTGAGAGAGTAACGGAAGTCACTCCCCAAGTGGAGGGAGGAGTCAAATTGATCTCCTTTCCGGATTGGGTTTCCTTCATGGGATAAGGATTTGGATTCCGCATGAAAATAACAAAAATCGGGTCAATGCTGAGATAAGTAAGAATTGGCAATCATGTTTTCTTTTTGATTTTGATTTTATCTGGAAAGTTGATAGAAATATCTGATAAGGTTTTTGAATAATTTGATGTCGAGGGAAAAAACAATTAATGAAAAAGGAGTCAACCATGTCCGACAGTGAGAACAAGAGAGGACGAGAAAACACCCTGGACTCATAGACTGAACTGCCTATTTAATAGAGAAGTTTCTCCTACGATTTGTTTCTTTTTTTTTTTTTTTTTAAATAAAATTTGAGGGATTTTATCGCTCGCTCCAGCATGAATTTTGAACATTTCTTCTCATCCAATCCGTGAGTGGCCAGCTCTGCGGGGTTGGATGAACCAGGGAGGTCCCAAAGTGGATTTTGGAAAAGAAATTGCTTTTTTTGGGGGCAAAGAGTTCATTTGAGTCTAATAAGCAAGAGTAAAATTGTTTCACTTTAGAATTTCAAAATGTTAAATGCTCGTAGGCAAATGGGTACTCGTGGAGGCATCGCTACAACACGAGGTACAAATTTAATTGCATTTGAATGAGAGGATAACTCTTAGAGTAATTATAAATTATTCAAGTAGTAAGTTGTTAAAAGAGGTTCAACTCATTCAGAATGTTCACTTGTAAGGTGACATTCCATTGAAGGGTTGAATTTCAAAAAAATATTGAAATAAAAATTTTTTTTTTTTTTTTAATTTTATGATGATGGACAAAATATATATATCCCGAAGAGTTGTAGATGACGAGATCTTTGACAAGAGTTGTCTTTGGTGGACATCTTATGTCAAGAAGAGGCTTGTTAAAAAATTAAATTAAAAATTATCCCTTGGCGGATCCAAAATTGTTATTGTTAGAGAGAGTGCACTTTTTTAATGAATCCGGATTTGATATAATTTTTAAGTAGACCGAAAATAATTGAATCCAAGAAAATCCTCCATCGGACAACAATGACTTTAATTCAGTGATGATGTTTATGACGTCATCTGCAACGGGAAAGTGTGTGTGTGTCATTCACAAAATGACTTGTTCAATATCTTTTGGGCCTTGCTGGAATATTTGCTTCCATTTAAAGGGATGAGTTTTTCAAATAGTAAATAAGAGCTTGTTAGAGATGCCACTCAATAAAATTTAAAGTGTTTATTTTTAAGGTAACTTCTCTTGCTATTGCCAAATATTTTTTTTTTTAAAACAATTAAGATTTTTCATTTTTGCTTCGATGGAGCGATAAAGTGTATTTATCAGATGAAGTTAATTGTTAATTGTATCAGATGGAAAAACAAACGGGATATAAAATGAATTGAAATAGATGAACGCTTTTTTTTATTTATTTATTTATCATATGATTTATACCCGGTGGAGATTTAGAAAACATGATTTCTTCTTTTTAAAGAGAGAGATTGATTATTTGTTTCGATCATATGTTGATCTTAACAAATCTGCGAGGATATAGGCCGTTTTTTGATTTGTACTTTTCTTGGTCTTCGCTCTTGAAAATAGAAATTGTTTATATAGTCTTGATGTACCCAAGGCTCTGAGCACTTTTATTAAAGGTATAGATAAAACAAAACGTCGTGATGATTTTTGCCCGTATGTTTTTTCAAAATCTTGAACTGCCCTTTCGGAAATTAAATTATCATTTTTCATATCTCTATCGAAAACGTTACCGGAACGGTTTATAAGTATTGCAGACATAGCACCGTTATGTTGCCTAGCAGAGATGGAGTGGGGGTTGTTTCCAAAAGAGAAATGAAAGGGAAAGCTAACAGCAGCTGCTTGTCCCCGAGTAGGCGGGGCGTTCGCAAGAGCAGAGTGCCGGCCGGCCAGACCTGAAGAAGGGGGAGTCAGAGAGAGAGGAGGATCTGATCCCGTGGCTGAGGTCGCCAGTCGGCCGACTGGGGCCTGTGCAGACGAATTTGAATGCTCACGCGCCTGACTTTTCCCAAATACGATCCAACCCAGATAGGTGTCCATGCATTTAAAAGGACCAATATCCTCCATTGCCCTATTTTTAACAACAGTAGAAAATACATCCACTCCCAATATGAGATCAATTTTTCCTGGGGAGAAAAACGAAGGATCTGCCAAGACTAAAGAATTATATTCCTCTTTGACAGAGCCAGGGACAATTACTGAAGGTAATTTTTCAATCAAAGTTGATAAAATGCAGGCGCTTACCTCATAAACTCTCTCAGAGTTAAAATGAGAGGTGAACCTTAATTTTAAATTTCCTTCAGTGACAAGCGGCTGTTGTCCTAGTGGCTCAATAGAGATGGCATGTGGGCTGATGGGAAGATTTAATTTATTTGCCAACGCCGTTGACACGACGGATGTTTGGCAGCCAGTGTCGAGAAGAGCCTGAACGGTGTGCCAGTCTCCTTCGGAGGACATAACACTTACTTTAGCTGTGGGCAAGAGCGAATTGTTAAAAATATGAGATGTTTTATGTAGGGCAACACAGGAAATCACACTACTGGTGGATGTGGTAGGAGCTGCTGGTTTGCATAGGGACCGGTGATGTTTCAAGGAACATAAAGGACAATCTTTTGAAGGACAGTCTTTGAGGACGTGTCTTGGAGAAAGACAGTTAGAACAGAGATTATTTTTTAAAACAATCTTTTCTCGTTCTTCAATGGAAAGATTTTGATATTTAAAACATCTGGACAGGAGATGAGGGCCATTGCACAAATGACATTTGTATTGTACTCCCTTGGCTGGTGAGCTGGTTGCAGAAGTTACGCCTGCGGCTGCTGTAGTGAGAGTTTGTTTGCTGCCTGAGGCTTTAAACTTGCCCGTGAGGCCATGCAGCGAGCTCGCAGCCTTCTCGAGGAATCTTATTAACGATTCGACGCTCGGAGCGGAATAATCGCCGTCCTCAAGAGACAACATCCATTGTTGGGCAATGGTCCTGTCAATTTTTCTCAAGATGAGTCTTGTTATAAAAATGTCATCATCAGAATAGAAATGTTCCATAACTTTTAGTTGTGCTATCGCTTGGTCAAAGACATCCAAGAGCTTACGGAGCGAAGAGGCGGAGGGTGATGTCATGGCTGGGAAATCCAATAACCGATCTACGATTTGATATAAAATGTCTCGTGAGCGCTCATATCGAGCTCTGAGTAAATCTAGAGCGATGTCATAATTTTCTTCTTCTAAGGGAAGACTAGCGATTATGACATGAGCCTCACCTTTTAAGCACGATTTGAGATAAGCCAGTTTTTGAGAGCGAGATATTTGGGCTCCATGGACGGCGGCGCGGAATAAGTCCGAGAACTCACACCATTTTGTTATATCGCCGTCGAACGATGGAAGTTCCAGTTTGGGTAGGCGAATAGTATTTTGAGGAACGTGATGACAAGGAGTCGGACTGACAGGATCGGTGGGAGATTTTGCTTGTACAAGTTTCATAGATAACTTATCTAAGCGATTCAGAAGAGCAGATGTTTGCACACTCTCTTCAGGTTCGTCGTCCAACACTAATGGCTCTGTCAGTTCCACTATCGCTAGGGAAAGAGAATATAATATTTTTCTTTGCTGAGCAGATAATTCATTTACTATTTCGCATTCCCACTGCTCTGTGAGTTCATATTTCTCTAATCGAGTTATTTCGAGGCTGACAGCTCGTAAAGCGCGTTTAACATCAATCATATTGGTGACAGCCATGTTTGCCAACTGTCAAAATTGAAAGTCACTAAACGACACTATGTTTTTGCGTTGGTAACACTGAGAGAAACGCAACTCAGTTTACGAAAACAACAAAAATGGCGGTTGATAAGAAGTCCCGTTATGATTGCTTCCACAGTGGTCACGACGACCGCGTTGACGATGTACTTTTTTCCGTTTTCGAGGAAATGGCTCAAAATTGGTCGGAAATCGACGGGAAAAAAAAGTATCGGGCTCGAACAGGATCAAAAAATAATGTTAGTGCCTGAAGGAGATATTAGAAAGATGGTATTAGAGATATAAGTAGCGGACTGTATATGGAAACGCTCCTTCAAACAAATGTGGATTCCTAGGAAAACGGGGAAAAGAAGTACACCGTATTTTAACAAAAATAATAACAAAAACTTTAATCACACAAATAAAAATACACTTCTTGATGTATATAATAAATAATGGCCACGCCGGTTTTGGGTGGATAAATAAAGGATGAATAAAATGGGATGTGGAAGCAATATGAGAATGGGAAAGATGAGTATATAATGAATGTGAGTCCACCAGGGCTCAGATGGAGTGGTCTAGCACAAGGGCATCAACCAGGGGTTGGTTAGCACGAAAGGGCTTGAAACCAAAGAGTGGTAGGTTTGCAAAGTGATGCATGAACCAAAAAATAAGGGTGCCGGCGACTGTTACGGGCTGAGGTTCGAACTGCTTCGAGCGAATTCCGGATGTAAAGTGTTTTTGCAAGCGTTGGCCCGCGTCCTTCCTGGGATGCGAGACGCCTTCACTGCATTTCCGGTCAACTTTCCTAATGTTTGTGGTGCGCTCTGACGGTGAGGTGGCGACCCTACATTCTGGCGCCAACATCGACTTAAAACGCAAAGAAAAGTTAGTAAGTTTTCTTGCCCACTTTGGCGCTCTATAACTCGGGTTTGGGTTGGGTAAAAAAAATGAATTATTGTCCTGAGGTCCACATATAGTCTATTATTAGTGTGCAAAACGTTGTTTTTATATTTTGAAGTTCATTTTTTCGAATTATGGCCGCTTTTTTCCTATTTCAGCCCACTGTGCGACGTTTGGTATAAGAGGTTAGCACGCTAACCTCTACACCAAGCCCCCGAGGGCTATATTAAATTTTCATTTCATCTACATCTCTTTGTGATTTTCTTCATCCCCAATCAACTCATAGTTATTTATAAGATCGGTTATATAGTGGCCACAACATTGCTGTTCTTTTTAATTACAAGTTTTTAAATAAATAATAATATTAAAAAAAAAACAAAATATGTTGATTTAAAATAAGGGCACCCGTAGCTGCAAAAAAGGTAAAATTGAATATCTCCATCTCTCTCTCTCTCTTCATTTACCCCACATCTATTTTTGAAACCCTCATCTATAAGTTGTCTCAAACCCACACATAAACAGAAACAAGAAAAATGCAAATTAAAAGAGAAGGCAAAAAGTCTTCATGCCCTTCGGCCCCCCCCCCCTCCTCTCCCTTTTCTCCTCCCCTAGATCTACATTTAGCTTTTAGGGAATTCAGGAGGTTTACTCGAATTTTGTATTGACTTTATAAAATATGTCCTAAAAAATTTATATTTAATGTAAAAGCTTAAAATTTTTTTTGTAATATTTCAATGCAGAGTTTGCGGGTTCGGACCCCAGGCAGTCCGATGATTTTATTTAAGCCACTTGGATACCAAATGGCTTAAATAATAATGCCTGGACCCCAAATAAATATATATTATATAAATACGAGTATCGTTTAAAGTCTTAAATGGCCTAAGTTGCCGAAAAGACTGAGTGAATGTGTGTGTGAATGTGAGTGTGAATGAGAAAAAAGTGTGAGTGTTTAAAAAAAAAAAAAAAAGACGCATGTTAAAAACTGAGAACAATATTTATTTAGTAATTGAAGATTTGAATCATTTTAAATTATTTTAAAAATTATATTTTAAAAATTGAAAAATTAAATCTCAAAATTTTTTTTTTTTAATTCGTCATAGGCCTATATATTTAATTTCAACTTTCCTATTTTTGTCGTCACGACTTGCAACGTCATGGCCTTTAGCGTCACGGCCTTTGACGTCACGGCTTGTAACACGACATGCTGATAGAAGAGCCAAAAAATTTGAGAGGATCAAATAAAAGTTTCACTTTAAAAAAACTTCTATTTTTATCAATTAACTTTCGTATATAAAAATAAAATCAAAATTTTCTGACGAAGCCTTTCAAAAATATTTTCAACAAAAAAGACAAAAAAAACTCATGAAAATGTTATATTTAAAAATAAGTAAGCCACATGACTCAGACCAGTGCGGCAAGGTCGCATAAAATAAAACGCGTTTCCCGCTTTCATTTACATTTTCTCTCGCAAATCGCCCGCCAATTGTGTCTACACTGATTTGCAAAAATACTTAAGGGGGCTCGAGAGCGAAGGTGTTACGCATGTTTTTCCCGATAAGATGGCGTTGTGTGTCATAAAAAGTAGGCACAAAAAATCAAGTAATTCAAAAATTTGCCAAAAGATGTCAGAATGGTAGCTAATAATATTAAATGCATTTGGTTGATTTTCATTGATCTTTTAACAATAAATGTTATTATATATTATGTATCTTTTATAAAAGCATAAAAATATATAAATATAGGCCAGATATAGGCTAATATTATATCGGCTGTTAGACTAGCCTGCCATCTATTGCAAGAATGCTAAACTTATTTGACAGTTGGTTTTTAAATAAATCATCTAAGCTTATTTTAAAATTTTCTTAATTAATATGTGATTAATAATAACAATAAATTCATTTTTAAATTAAAAAAAAAAAATTAAAGATTATTGGGATTGTTTTTTTGTATTTGTTCGATAACAAAAAAATTTATTACGATAATTTTTTAATAAGTCATTAAAAACATTATAGCTCGATGTCCCAATAATATCATATGAATTTAATTCATTTAAAAAAATCTGGTGTGACTGGCGAACAGCACACAACTTTCTCTTACCTTCGGTAATCGAAAGTTGTGTACTGTGCTTGTCACACCAGATTTTTTGTGTCGACATGTATTTAGTTTCCGACAGTAGGGTACAATTGAATTCAAGATGTAAAATTTATAAGTATGGGAAAATATTTATATTTTGATACCATGGCAACCATTTCTCCTATCTTTTCTATGGAGTACAAGAGTAAAGTGGTCTTCAGAAGATTTCAATCACAAAATGAGAATATACATTTTATAGAGAATCTAAAAAATAATTGATTTTTGAATTTTTAAAAAAATCGTTGGAGCAAATTTTGAGAAAATCGAAAAAAACTGAAAAAGTACATCAGTAAAGTACTAGTACTCTTTGGCCGATTTTGATTAAAAGCTTCGTGTCACGTCCCATGGGGGTGCCTAACTTAAATATAAAATTTCAACCTCCTGGCTCTTTTCGTTCTTGAGATATTTTGTTCACAGACACACACACACACACACACACACACACACAGACAGACCATGTCGCGAAAACCACTTTTTTGGATTCAGGGGACCTCAAAACGTGAAGATCCATCAAAATCTCGACATCGAATTTTTGACATGAATCCAATACTTTCTCTCTCTCTCTGTATATATTACATATATACATAGGTAAGAGAAAGTAAAAAAATCGCATTGAAAAATTCCTTATAATAGTCTAGTTTATTTTTAAAGTACGTTTAGACGTCGCTCCTGAACCCCCTTAATCTATGAATTTAACAACGCTCTAGCTAGACACTTTGTCCCCAAAATATGGCCAGGTTAGATAATCTGATTAGATTTATCGATTGAAGAGAGAGAGAGGGGGGGGGGGAGTGAAGGCAACAGGGTGTACAGAATATATATATATATATATATATATATATATACAGTACGTGGATGGTGGGGCCGGAAATTAATCACTGCTCTAATGCGAATCCTCTTTCATCGTAAACAGGAGCTATTAGCAATCTCAGTTGGAGAATCTACAGTAGAAGAGCCAAGAGAGAGATCCTATTACTTAAATTTACGAGATGTAAGAAAATTCTCTATTAACATCTACTTCTATTTTATATATCACACACACACACACACACACACACTGTAATTGGGTTAAATGCATTTGCATTTAATTAAAGAAAAAAAAATTAACTAGCCGTGCGGTCCGCCTCCGGTCCCCTTAAACCTCTTGATGGCGAAATAAAATTATCGGTAAAATATATATTTTTGACTTTTTGATTGAATACTATTCTTGAATATTCAGGATTATACGGTAATTTTAGCGATGAGAATTCGATAAATCTTACAAAATAATCGATTTAGTAATCTAAAATAGTTTTTCATTGTGTTTAAATGCGTTCGTTTTGTTCAAAATCCCATTTTTACTTTCTCTTACCTCTATATATATGTTAATATATATAAAGAGAAAGTATGCTTTCATTGTTCCTAACTTTGTTTTACAGTTTCCATGTTATTATTTAAGAATTAATTGATGAGAAAATTTTGTTATCACTTTGTATTTAATTTTAAAATATTATTACTATTTAAAATGTATTAATGTAATTTTGATAAAAAAGTTTCTATGCTACTAGTATTAAATATAACCAGAACTTTAATAATAACTCCGTTTTAATTTTTGAATTATAAACCTAAAATTATTTTATTAATATAAATAGTGCATAGATTAATTTGCAATCAAGTGTCAAGAGACTTTGAAGCATTTTTACAAATATAATTGGACTTGTAGAATTTTGCAATAATAATTTATTGTTTATTCTCTAAATTAGTCGTAATTTTAGAAATAATTTATGAATATCTGCAATGATTAGAGTATTTACTTGCACAATTGACAAAAAAAAAAAGATATATAATCTAATCAAAACAATTTAAATCAGAAAAACTTTAATGTCTCTAAATCTCGGTACCTGGCGCTTGACACACAATTGCGTAACAGTGGACCATTTATAAATTTTACATCTTGAATTCAAATGTACCGTACTGTCGGCCACCAAATAATATAACTTTGAAAGGCCGTAACTCTTAGTTTTTGAGATATCAAAGTGATTTTATTCTTAAAATTATCATCTACAATCAAATATCGACAAAAGGTCCCTTTTCACTTTCCGCATCACATATTTAAATTTAATTTTCTTACTCTCTAAAACTGAATTAGTGGAAACCCACTAATTAATAGTCAATAGCTACTATTTTAAGATGTCCAAAGTATACGACCAGCAATAAGTGATTATTCACTTTTTCAATTAGTAGAAATTATTAATATGAAAAATTCAGTGAATTTTTAAAAAATAATGACCAAAAAAAAGAAACGTTTAAGATATATGAAATAAGGTGTGATGACACCGGGACCTAACTTGTGTTTACTGACTCGAGTTCTAGCCGAACCCACTTAAACTTTACTTATTATTACTTGTCTTTTATTTGGTATATAAGTATGTCGCTGATGTTAACAATGCTTTTTACTTGAATGTTACTATATTCCTCCCCAGCAATTTATTTCTAAATAAACTTATTAAAACTAAATATCGTTATATCAAGAAATATTTTTATTAAATTTTAAGTAAAAATATTTCTTAATTGACTATTTAAAAAATAATATTTTATTAATTTAAAAAAATTTGGAATCTATTTGTTTTGACTTAACATATATTTCCTGCAATTTTTAACAAAAAATACAAGTTATCTCAATTTATTATTTGTATTATTATTACTTAAATAAAGCCTTATATTGCCAAAAATGTCTTAATTAAGGTACCGATCAAACAGCTGGTCGGCCATGTTGGCTTCTCAGACAGCCGGAATTGAATGAACTACTTTTTGAATTAGTAAAAAATAACTAATCTAAAAGTAACCAATAAATTTACTAAATATATTAGTAGATTCTACTCAAAATGACTTACCTACTATTTGAATAATAAAAAATTCTACTAATTCGTTTTAAGAGAGTACCAATATTTTTTCAATGGGACTACTTCACCATATTTTTTTTTTTGGGTGGTTATGGAATAGGTGGAGGTGGGTGGGGGTGGGGGTGGGGGGGGGGTTGATAGCAAACAGGCGGCGGCGATCCCTGGGGGAGGGTATGTTGAGCGTTTAGAGAGGCGCAGGTGGCGTTTTGGGGACGGCCGGTGCACCGGCACAGGTGTTCAAAGAGATGAGCCCTTTCCCTCCTCTCTTATGGCCACCCTTCTAACTACACACACACCCACACACACATATAACTAGACAAACACAAAATACATGGCCCCAATTGCTGTTACTACCTCCCTCCGTGTGCTTTTATAATATCTCCTAACACTCTATCTATCCCCCCCCCCCCTCTCCTTGGAGAAAATAATCCAATTTTATTAGAAATAATTAAAGTTTTGTATTTTGTGAGTTAAAGCAAAACAGATTTTTTTTTGTGTGTCGAGATATATTTAGTTTCCCATAGCACCTTAGTTTCAAACTTGCATTTTAAATGTTGACTGCTTCAAATAAACTATGGTTATTTTTCAAAATTTTAATCTCATATTTGGACATTTTATACACAATATAGAATCGTATATAAATACAAAATTTTTTAAAATGTATAAAGTTCCTAAGGGGACCGACCCCCTTTATAATTGAAATTAATATGTAAATCCCCATAGGGATTTAATATTGGCTCTATGGAAGAGAATGCTTCCAATCTTCTAGACGAGACAAAATTTCTCATTCCTTGTTACTATTTTGAGGTTATGTTCAAACATGACTGTCTCATAAGCCATTCCGTAAATACTTATCTACGAGGTAGAGGGAGTTGCTGTGACATCCCGTCCTGTGAAAGGGACGTAAAGAAGGTTCCCTCTCGGCAAGGGCGGATACAAGGGGGAGGGGGTAAATGGGGTAATTACCCCTCCCCAGATTTGAAAAAAAAAATTTATTTTGAATGTAAAATTTTCAAAATTAATACTTGAAAATTTGATTTGTATTTATATTCTGTCAAACAAGTAGAGAATGCGCCCTTAAATTACCGAAATTAAGAAAAAATGGTGTGCTGTGCGACCACTCACACCAGATTATCCCCACCCCACCCCGAGAAACACCTTGGATCCGCCCTTGCCTCTCTGTGATGCATCCTTCGAAAGGAGTCGGTGCTGAGGAAGCCCCTCCTCAACTAGGACATCCACCATAGGATAGAAGAGGTCGGATAAAAGGAACCAGAAATAAGGATTAGTTCACTCTTCTCCTTCTGTCCTCGCCTTATTCCCGTTATGCGGGGTCGACGGACCTCACTATTTCCCTCCAGCCCTATCATGCGTTTTTGCGACGGGGAAGGATAGAACAGGCAGGCCCGTCGCACATACAAAGAACATAAAGACTGTCTGTTCCAGCTCGGGTAGCTCGTGGTCGGCATCCACGTACCCGTCCCTGTGCGAAAGGATTATCTCACTAACTCGGGTAAATATCCGGGGTCCCGATAGGAATTTCAAATAATAATAATAACACAATCACATGAAGTCATTAATTAATTTGAACACTACGCAAAAGAAAGCAGGTAGATTATACACTACCTTAAGGCGGAATAGGAGCGAAGGTGTTACGCATGTTTTTCCCTATAAGAGGGCGTAGTGTGTCATAAAAAGTATGCCCAAAAAATCAAATAATTCAAAAATTTGCCAAGAGATGTCAGAATGGTAGCTAATAATATTTAATGCATTTGGTTGATTTTCATTGATCTTTTAACAATAAATACTTTATAAATGTTATTATATATTATGTATCTTTTATAAAAGCATATAAATATATAAATATAGGCTAAAAGGGGATCAGCTGTTAGACTAGCCTGCCATCTATTGCAAGAATGCTGAACTAATTGAACTAAGCTTATTTTTAAAATTTCTTAATTAATATGTGATTAATAATAACAATAAATTCATTTTTAAATTAAAAAAAAAATTAAAGAATATTGGGACATATTGTTTTTTTTGTATTTGCTTGATAACAAAAAAATTAATTACGATAATTTTTTAATAAGTTATTAAACAAGTTATAGCTCTCTGTCCCAATAATCTCTTATGAATTTAATTCATTAAAAAAAAAACCGCATTGAAAAATTCCTTATAATAGTTAAAGTAATTTGACCCCTCACCCCCTTTTGTTTTTTTTTTTATTATGCACACAGGTGTTCCTACATACAAGTTGAAGCAAAGTGACTATCAAATAGAAACATTGAGCGAGTGATTGTATAATTTTTTGGAGTTGGCCACTCCGACCCGACTAGTCACACCAGATTTTTTTTTTGTAAAATTTTCAATTACATTTTAAAATAGGCAGGCAGGCCGGCACAAAGGTTTTCTTAAATAATCTCACTTAATATAATCCAAACAACGAAGAAATAATGTTATGTTAAGTAAATGGATTTTAGCCGGGACTTTGCCCTTCCCCCCCCCCCCCCCCCGCCTCCTCCCTTTTCCCTTTTCTAGTCAATATTTTGATTCGTTCTCTAAATGGATGAAAACAGAGAGAGAGAGTGTAGTACTCTATTCTATCTCTCTATACTGTAATTTATTTTTTCATTAATTTAAACTACAAATCCTGTCTTGAACCCCCCCCCCTTATCAAAAATTTCGGTTTTGTGCGGAATAAAAATTGTTTCAATCATGTCGATGGGGCAGGTTGGCCCGGAGAAGACGGGGTTCGATTTTTTGATATTCTATGTATGAAATTGTTAAACCGTGGCAATGAATGAACTAAAAGAAAATTATTATAAATATCGACGTTATACTGCCCGTCATTCAAATCTATTCTCTAAAAACAGGCGTTAATATTTAAAATAAACAAATGGGTATTAAAAAGTAATGTAAGCGTTAAAAAAATGCTATTCAAAATCACTTTCTTGCCTCAAATAGCTATTCTGTAAATAAAAACTTTAAAGCCAAAGCGTTAACATTTAGTAAATGGTATTAAAATTAATGCCATGTCTAGGGGGTGCTTTTAATATTTTAATGTCGTGTTTAAAATAAACATGGCGTCCCTAACCTAAAAAGTAAGGTTATGATTTTGATAGCTTGATAGCTCAAGCAAAAACTATTTTTACTTTCAATGAGTGTGATGTGGAGGACAGAAGCCAGATAGGTAGCCTCTATTTAATAAATCTGGCTTCTGACCTCCACATCACACTCTTCTTCTTGTTCCTTCCTCGCCCTAAATCCCGAGGTGCGGGGACGGCGGTTCATGGGTTTTTGCGACCGGGAAGGAAAAGAACAGGCCGGCCCGTCGCATGGTCTGACATCTGTTGAAAATATAGAAGGGATTAGACTGATATGGAAAGAACAGAAGTACTGTCAGTCCTAGCTAGGGCAGCTCGTGGTCGCCATTCACGTACCCACAAGATGTGGGTCTCTGAGCTACTCCACATCACACTCATTGAAAGTAAAAATAGTTTGAAGTCAAGCAAAAGTCGTTTTTCAAAGCTATCAAAATCATAACCTTACTTTTTAGGTTAGGGACGCCATGTTTATTTTAAAAACGACTTTAAAATATTAAAGGCACCCTCTAGTTATGGCATTAATTTTTAACACTATTTACTAAATGTTAACGCTTAGGTTTTAAAGTTTTTGTTTACAGAATAGTAACTACTGTATTTGAGGCAAGGAAGTGATTTTGAATAGCATTTTTTTAACGCTGATTGTTTTTACATTACTTTTTAACACCCATTTGTTCATTTAAAATTTTTACGACTGTTTTTAGAGAAGAGACCTGATTGTGTGTTAAAATTAGGTTGTTTTAAATTGTTTTCTTGCATTTTAATTCATATAAAAATAAAAAATACCTCCCTCGGAATATTTTGGAAATAATTATTTTTTATTTTTTTTTTTTTAACTTTAATTTAAGGTTATTCGGATAGTACCTCATAAGTCATAATAGAATCTAAATTTTTTCTTTAATAAAATTAAAAATTTGAATGCCAAAATTCCTTATTATAATTTAGTCGTGACCTATCAGAGTTTATAATTGTATTAAGTTAATAATTTAATTACCAAAAATAATAAATGAATGACTTTTGACTTGAGCAGTATTTCACGTAATATAGATCTGGCAACATTGCATTCATCAACTATCTATTTTAAATCTTAAAAGCCTTCAATTTTATTTTATTTAATATATTACAATGTTTAATGCAAATCAGTTTAAACACAATGGACGATTTGCGAGAAAAAATATCGTAAAATTAGGAAAAAAAAATGTAACTGACAGCGAGAAAAGAGTATTATTTTATGCGACGTTGCCAGACTGGTCTGAGTCTCATTTTTAAATATTGGCTACTGTCATTTTGGAGAATTTTTTGACGTTCATGTTAAAATATCTTTAAAAGACCTTCTGGCGGAAACTTTTGATTTTATGTTTAAAAATTTTTTTTTTTATTTTAATTTTTACTTTCTCTTACCTCTATATATTTTAATATATATAGAGAGAAAGTAGGTATTGTATTCATGTCAAAAATCCGATGTCGAGATTTTCAGGGATATACACGTTTTGATGTCCCCAGAATTAAAAAAAGTGGTTTCCGCGACATGGTCTGTCTGCCTGTATCTAATTTAAATTCAGCCTACTATTCAAGATTTGAGTTAAATATCAATATATTTCCTTTGTTATCTTAACTCTCTCATATCAAATGATGGATAATAATAATAATAATAGCAAAAGACGTGTTTCCGTAGAGATTTTGACATTCATTCTAACCCCCCCCCCCCTAAATACAGTGTTTATACTAACTGCCAGATGCGAGTGTCTAGCCAAAGGGCATGTCGGAGCTGGCTGCTAGAGGTCCTTTTGATCTGACAGAGTCCAGAGCTTTTGGGCATACTAACTACACAAGGCACTCACTGACTGACTGACTGACTTGAAAAGTAAACGTGAAAGGAAAACTGACTACTGAACACACAGAGGCAAAGAGGGAGTGACGTATGAATTCTCCCCTTTATGCATAACTACCTTCTTTCTCTACTACTACTACAAATGGTTTAATTAAAAACTTTCAAATATGTATACAGTAATAAAAATCTGGTGTGACTGGTCGCGCAGCGCACACATTTCTCTTACCTTCGCTAATTGAACTTACAATTGTCACAACAGAGTTTTTGTGTCGACGTATATTTAGTTTTGTGACGATATATTCGAATTCAAGATGTAAAATTTATATTTCGGCAACTTAGGCCATTTAAGACTTAAACGATACTCATAATTTATTGATATATATTTATTGGGGTCCAGGCATTCGTTAGAATGACTCGAGATTCTTTAGGTGACACTTTTCTACTGAGAGCGTCGATATATTTAATTCGCTAATGTCCGTCTGTCACTCTGTATTTGGGCAACTTCCAGTTGAAATTTTGAAACGAAATTTTATATGCTTAGGCTACTAGCCGCAAATTGAGTCGCGTATGACGAGCGCCACGCGGCCCGAATAGTGTGACGCGATGCCCACGTGTTACACGCGCCGCGTGGTGATCCACAAATTGAGACACGCGATTTAATCTTATTAAAAATATACTTTATTTATAAAAAAAAATTTGTAATCACTTTTGTCTACCTTTTAGAAAATGTCTAATTTTTTGGCTACCAATCAATTTAAATAAATAGGAACGGAGTCTAAATGGCCATACATACCGAAAAAGACCTTAAATAGATAAATAAAAACAAAAAAAGAAAGCAATTTGAACTCCCCGCCATTAAAACATCGCTTTTAAAAAAGATGGCTTAAAGTACACTTTTTTTGGAAAATCATTTTTTTGTATTTTCTGTTGAAACTGGGTAAGAGCGTAATTCAAATTAGAAAAGTTGCCTCACGAAAAGTGTTTAACAGTGCTAAAAAATAATTGATTTTTGAATTTGAAAAAAAATCGTTAGAGCGAATTTTGAGAAAATCGAAAAATGTGAAAAAATTACATCAGTAAAGTACTAGTACTCTTTGGCCGATTTTGTTCAAAAGCTTCGTGTCACGTGCCAGGGGGGTGAATATAAAATTTCAACCTCCTAAGCTCTTTTCGTTCTTGAGATATTTTGTTCACAGACAGACCATGTCGCGAAAACCACTTTTTTTTTGGATTCAGGGGACCTCAAAACGTGAAGAAGATCCATCAAAATCTCGACATCGAATTTTTAACATGAATCCAATACTTTCTCTCTCTATATATTAACATATATATAAGGTAAGAGAAAGTGCTTTAACCACACACTCTCTCTCTCTCTTTTCAGATCAATACCTAAATTAAATTTTGGCGTCTTTTAAAAAGGGCTGCCTGCTAGCCAAAATGAACACAGAAGACAAGCAGCACAAAGGGCAATAAACATGCAGTTAAAGAGAAAGAGAGAGAGAGAGAGAGAAACGTCACTAACAGGTGGTCAACCATCAGCTGCCGTTGATGCCACCACCACCACCACCAACATCAGCCTCTCTGAAAGCAAAGATCAAGTGACATTTTCTACTCACTCATAACATAACTCGGTTAAAAGAGAGAAAAATGAAATAAAAATTAATATTAACACACGCCCTCGGGCTTGGTGTAGTTGGTAGAGAGCCTGCCTTGTATACCAAGGGTCGCGAGCTCAGGCAGTCTGATGATTGTAAGGGGTTCAGGAGTGACGTCTAAACGTACTTAAAAAAAAACTAGACTATTATAAGGAATTTTTCAATGGGTTTTTTTTAAATGAATTAAATTCATAAGAGATTATTGGGACATCGAAGCTATAATTTTTTTAATGACTTATTAAAAAATTATCGTAATTAATTTTTTTGTTATCAAGCAAATACAAAAATACAATCTGTCCCAATAATCTTTAATTTTTTTTTAATTTAAAAATGAATTTATTGTTATTATTAATCACATATTAATTAAGAAATTTTTAAAATAAGCTTAGATGATTTATTTAAAAATCAACTGTCAAATTAGTTCAGCATTCTTGCAATAGATGGCAGGCTAGTCTAACAGCTGATCCCATTTTGGCCTATATTTATATATTTTTATGCTTTTATAAAAGATACATAATATATAATAACATTTATAAAGTATTTATTGTTAAAAGATCAATGAAAATCAACCAAATGCATTAAATATTATTAGCTACCATTCTGACATCTCTTGGCAAATTTTTGAATTACTTGATATTTGGGCATACTTTTTATGTCACACTATCGGGAAAAACATGCGTAACACCTTCGAAGAACTTTAATAATAACTCCGTTTTAATTTTCGAATTATAAACCTAAAATTATTTTATTAATATAAATAGTGCATAGATTAATTTGCAATCATGTGTCAAGAGACTTTGAAGCATTTTTGCAAATATAATTGGACCTTAACATTTTTTTTTTTTTTTGGTGGGGGGTTGAATTTTTTACGATCATAATACTTTCCCCTTATTAATCATATTACATATAATAGCTAAATAAATTGGAACACCGACGTTTAGATTGATATCCCACCCCCCCTTCTCTCCGTTTCAAAGAGCGCACACACACACACACACACACCCTCATATTCTTTTAATTGTTAAATAAACAGGAAGGCCGAAACTCAAAGACTATTCAAATATCTAACTGGTTCTCTCTCTCTCTCTGTTTACTTAGTAACAATAATAGTTTGAAGATGTAATGAAAGGCATCCATTCTCTATATGGGTGCCCGTATCCCCACTTCTTTTTTTTTTTTCTGGCCGAGATTCGACCCAAGGACTCGAGGTGCCCTCATCTTGCTTGCTTGCTCTTTATATATTGATATCACCAGCCCTCTCTCTCTCTCTCTCTCTCTCAATCAATTTCATTTAAAAAAAATAAATTGAAATAGGAATTTTTGTAAAATTAAAAAAAAAAAATGTGGTTTTATGAAAGCACGAGGCAAGTGAAACTTTTTTTTTCGGATCATAAGCGTTTAACTGAAAATTATTCAATTAAGGGTATTAAAATCGCGTTTTTAATCTTAACTTAATAATTGGAAAATGGGAAATCAATAGACGCATGTTAAAAACTGAGAACAATATTTATTTAGCATTTGAATCAATTTAAATTATTTTAAAAATTATATTTTATCAATTTAAAAATTGAATAATTAAATCTCACAATTATTTTTTTATAATTCGTCATATATATTAAATTTCAACTTTCCTATTTTTGTCGTCACGACTTGTGACGTCATGGCTTGTAGCGTCACGGCCCTTGACGTCACGACTTGTAACGCGACATGCTGATTGAAGAGCGAAAAAATTTGAGGCCATCAAATAAAAGTTTCACTATTAAAAACTCTTCTTTTTTCGAATGCAATTTTTAGAGCTCCCCAAATTGTTTCTAATTCCTTTGAACATGGCTAGATCAGGGGTGGTTCAGAGATGCCTCCCCTGGGCGCTTAATTGTATTGAATTTGCCCCGTTTTCGGCCCCCCCGAGGAGGCATTTCTGACCCTTCCAGGGGCATATTGAGGCTAGAATATCAGTTTTCATCGCAAGTGACATCTCGGTATCGAAAAATATATTCGCTTTATAACCCAACTATACTTAATGACAATTTTGGGATTTTCAGTCGAAATTTTGAAACTTTGAGGTAAAAATTCTCACAGAAGGATATTGTCCGATTTGAAAAAATAATTTATATCTGTAATGTCCATATGGATGGGCCACTTTAGCCGGATATTTACCTTTCGCTTCAAAAAAAAATGGAAAAACGACCCACCCTAGTGGTCAACCCAAATGATCTTATGAGCCAGTTAAATGCATCAAAACTCCGCGGGCTGCTTATAAAAATATATCTCCCCATTTTAGTTTTAGACATTGTTTTGAGATAAAAAAAAAATAAAATAAATATATTGCAAGGAATAGTGGCTGAATGTATAATTTACACTGCGCGTCAAAATAAAAACGTAACATTTTGTTTCTTGTTAAGAAGACCTGTTCTAATCTACCTTAATGATACTCTAATTTATTAAATAAATATTTAATATGAAATATCATACATTTTTAAGTCAATTTAACACAAATACAAATCATTTTAATACAATTTAAATAAACCAAAGAAAAATAAAACACATGTCCTGATGAAAGCCGGAAGAATCGGCCGAAACATCGTTATTTAATAAATAAAAAAAAAAAAAAAAAACTTTTTTCTTTATTTTGCTTTGGCTGCTTTTATCTCTTATTATAAAATAATTATATTTTGTAAAAATTTAATAAACCTCGCGGGCCGCAAAAATATTTAATGCGGCCCGCGGATTAGCCATCCCTTAGTCTGTAGAAAATAAAATATAAATATTTTCCTCTGATTATCAAATTGAACTCTTGGGATTCCATGTACTAACTAAATAGTGTATATTCCCAACAATGTAAGTGTGACAACATCATAAACTTAACAGAAAGTTGTATGCATTACGGTCAGAAACACCAGATTTATTTAGTCCTCTCGCCTCTTCTTAAATTGGTAGGCAATTTAACAGTAAGCAAACATCTTAAACCTAGAAAAACGTCTTTCTACTTTCTAATTAATATAAAATTTCAAACATAAAGAAAAAAAAAAATTTATACTCCATTTTGGCTACTCATCTGCTTAGAGGAGCGAATTAACGACGCCATTTGCCCAAACCCTATTGTATATAAGGATTAATTAAATCTGCACAAGCAGAGAGGAAAGCCTCTATAATTATGTCCTTTAGCCAGGTGGCGGGATGGGTTGAGGGGGGGGGGGGGGTGATCTAGGCTTATTGACAAAACGCTATGATTATTTTTTATTGCTTGTCTAAAAAATCTGGTGTGACTAGTCGCACAGCACACAACTTTCGGTTACCAAAGGTAAGAGAAAGTTGTGTTCTGCGCTTGTCACACCGGATTTTTCGTGTCGACATGTATTTAGTTTCCGTCCACATATATGGACCCTGTTACGCAATTGTGTGTCAAGCGACCGAGTTTTGAGAAAATTAACATTAAAGTTTTTCTGATTTAAATTGTTTTGATTAGATTATTTATCATTTTTTTTGTCAATTGTGCAAGTAAATACTGTAATTATGGCAGATATTTATAAATTATTTCTAAAAATACGACTAATTTAGAGAATAAACAATAAATTATTATTGCAAAATTCTACAAGTCCAATTATATTTGCAAAAATGCTTTAAAGTCTCTTGACACATGATTGCAAATTAATCTATGCACTATTTATATTAATAAAATAATTTTAGGTTTATAATTCAAAAATTAAAACGGAGTTATTATTAAAGTTCTTTTATGGTTATATTTAATACTAGTAGCATAGAAACTTTTTATCAAAATTACATTAATCAATTTTAAATAGTATTAATATTTTAACATTAAATACAAAGTGATAACAAAATTTTCTCATCAATTAATTCCTGAATGGAAGTGAACATGGCAACAGTAAATCAAAGTTTAATGAAATTGACTTAATATTATTTACTTTGTTGTCTTTTCGAACTCGCATTCATCCTCATCTTCATTATCAGGAATAATATCTAAAAATTAAATTAAATTATATTTTGACATCTACTTATTCAGAGAAGATTTTTGTAGATTATGAAATACTTGTATTAAATTTCAACAAATATAATATAATAGTGTATATAAATTTGAAATAAATTAAATCCTACTAAACAATAGTTATGCTGGTGTTCATAATTGAAAATACTTAAATGCAGCAATTAATATCTCAAACGTATAGTTGTTTACGATGTCTTGCACTTGACGCATAAATGCAAAATGAAAATTCTGAATTGAAATATTGTAAAAATAATTTTAAGCTTTTACATTAAATTGTAGACATGTTTCATAAAAATACTATTAATTTGAAATAATATTCCGTGCTTAACTTAATTTTGAATTTTTTGGGCGCTTGACACACTAATGCATAACAGGGTCGATATTAGATTTCAAGATGTAAAATATATAAGGAGAGAGTAAAAAGAGAAGGAGGTTGAGTTATTTGAAGAAGAGAGAGAAAAAAAAGAGAAGGGCTCGTGTCTAATGAAGAAAAGAGGGTGTGAGTGAGTGAGTGAGTGGATGGAGGTGGTGAGATTAGCCATGGAACGTGCCTGGAGGCAAGTGACAAGAGACCTTTCCAAAGGGTGTGTTTAAGACTCAGTAGCAAGAGCCAGGCACGCTCTCTCGATGACGTCTTATCGAACCCCACTCAAGAGGAGGAGGAGGAGTTGCGTGTTTATCTCGGTCATACCAGCCGTGACCCCATGCACGGTGTGTGTGTGTGTGTGTGTGTGGGTACATCTATTATTATTACCCTATTTGTTTTCGAGGTTGAAATTTTATATTTAAGTTAAGACACCCCCCTTGGGACGTGACACGAAGCTTTTGAACAAAATCGGCCAAAGAGTACTAGTACTTTACTGATGCACTTTTTCAGTTTTTTTTTTTCGATTTTCTCAAAATTCGCTTCAACGATTTTTTTTTTAAATTCAAAAATCAATTATTTTTTAGATGCTCTTTCAAATGTATATTCTCATTTTGCCATTGAAATCTTCTGAAGACTACTTTACTCTTGTACTCCATAGGAAAGATAAAAGCCATGATAACAGAATAAAAATATTTTCCCATGACTATAAATTTTACATCTTGAATTTTAAGGTTGTTCGGACATTAAAGCACTTTAACTGATTAAAAGCTAATTTTTTAATATGTTATTAATCACTATCAAATACGTATAAAATAAAATTTTGAAGCAGATCTGACGCAGGGTTATCGTGTAATTAATTTTTAAAAAATTGAAATTTAACATGTAGCCTATGGGGAATATCGACGAAACGCACACATATCGAATTATATAGCCACCTCTGCAATAGATACAAAAACAAAAAAACTTACATTTTATCAATTCACTTCCGAGGAATACGTTAAACATAAAATCAAAAGTTTCTGCCCAACGCTTTTAAAGATATATTAACAAGAAAGTCAAAAAATTCTCCAAAATGACAGTCGCCAATATTTAAAAATAAGGAAGATTTGAGAGTGAGACCAGTCTGGCAACGTCGCATAACATAATTGTCTTTTCTCGCTGTCAGTTACATTTTTTTTTTCAATTTTACGATATTTTTTCTCGCAAATCGTCCATTGTGTTTAAACTGATTTGCATTAAACATTGTAATATATTAAATAAAATAAAATTTAAGGCGTTTAAGATTTAAAATAGATAGTTGATGAATGCAATGTTGCCAGTTCTATATTACGTGAAATACTGCTCAAGTCGAAAGTCATTCATTTATTATTTTTGGTAATTAAATTATTAACTTAATCCAATTATAAACTATGATAGGTCACGACTAAATTATAATAAGGAATTTTGGCATTCAAATTTTTAATTTTATTTAAAAAAAAAAATTAGATTCTATTATGACTTACGAGGTACTGTCCGAACAACCTTAATATATCACTGGAAATATATGACGACTCAAAAAAAATCTTGTGTGACAAGCACAGAACACAACTTTCAAATACCGAAGGTAAGAGAAAGTTGTGTGCTGTGCGATCACACACACCAGATTTTTTATAACAATGAATAAATTAAGAAATTTTTTTTTTTTTTTTTTTTTGAAATTGCTGCATCTCTCTCTCTCTCTCTTAAGGTCTTCGTCGTCGTCGTCGTCGTGCGTGTGCTTTTTGCTTATCTCCCAGAGCCAGCCAGGCAACATGACCCTACGGCCCTTCGCTTCTCTGTCCAAACTTCGCTTAGATATTTAAACAAAGTGTTTATAATCTCTTCAACTCCAAACACTTCTCTCTCTCTCTCTCTCTAATTCGCTCTCTTTCTCTTTTACCCCCTCAAATCTTTAATAAATAACAAATTTTATAATTTAGGCCTACCTGGTATATAGGACCTAGTGAATTAATATAAAAGAGGGTAAATAATAAAAGACCAAAAAAAATGTATGTATGTATATGTTCTATAGAAATCCACAATTTTCAAAGAATATATTTGAAATTAAGTACACTTAGAGTACATGCACAAGGGAATAACGTTATAATAATTTGAATCTCTTAAATATTTTGGAAAAATAATTATAATCAAATTTCTTCATTGAGGGAAGACGAAATCGACAAGTTGGTTTGGAAATTAGATAGGCAGTTAGTTGCTCTGTGAGTCAGCTTTCCATGTATATGACATGGAGCTGTGGGAGGAGCTACGTAACAGTTGAAAAAAAAGAAGAGTACGCATATGACTGACCCTTCAAAGAGTCATAAATAGACCCTCTTGAGCTGTGCTCAGTTGGTGCCCTCACTTGAACTCATGATCCTTTTACTAAGAATTGTAAGTATCGTATTTAGTGAAGAAGGCAGAAACCCTAAAAGGGGAAGGCTAGAGTTAGTGAAGAGGGCAGCCATTGGTGACCGAAACGCCACTTCTGAAGACCGACCACCTACCTATTTTTCCCTGTTCCTTGGATTATTTTTTTTTTTTATATCAATATATTTTTTTTTTTTAACAAAATAAAATCTATATATATAATTCACTAAGTCCGCCTGTCTGCCTGTCTGTCTGTCTGTCTGTCCCGTCTGTCTGTCTGTCACGCTCTAAGTTTAGGTAACTTCCCGTTGAAATTTTGAAAGAAATAATTTATGCATAAAGAGGACCTTCTCGGGATTACAGGAAATATTATTTTCATCCATGAAATTCCCTAACTTTTTGGTTATTAATTAAAGTTACGATTTCTCCCATAGGAAATGTATGGAAATATGGGTTAAATTCTTTTCTTTGTGTATTCCATGAGTGTCGAAAGCATATCTTCACAAAAAGCATTAGGTTTGGAATAGTAATGATCAGTTAAATAATCTCATAATAAAAAGAAAGGGGAGGGCCGCGCAGGGGGCACGAGGCCAGCGGCAGGGGCAGGGGCGAAGCCCCGGCTAGGCGCGAGCAGCCAATAAGTGGGTGACAAAAAAGTTTAAATAAAAATCTTTAAATAAAATAAATTAAATTCCAAATTGAAATATAATTTTTCCATTTTTATCTTTTTTTTTTTTTTTTATTGCGAGCAGATAACTCTCCCTGACTTACCACCCCCCAGTCATCCACCCTCGACGGATACCGTTTGAGGTATTGTAAGAAAAAAGTCGAAGTCGTCCAGTGAGAATCGTTTCTAATCGACTTGAAAGAGTTCTAACTCAATTCTAAAAAGTCGATTATTTTCAGTAAAAGATCGATTCTTGACTAAAGTCAGAGTCGACTTTTCCATCCCTACAAACAATTAGAAAAAATCTGGTGTGCCTGGCGCACACACACAACTTTCTCTTACCTTCGGTAATCGAAAGTTGTGTTCTGTGCTTGTCACACCAGATTTTTTGTGTCGACATGTATTTAGTTTCCGCCGATATATTAAAATTCAAGATGTAAAATTTATAAGTATGAATATAAATATTTATATTTTGATACCATTACAACCATTTCTCCTATCCTTCCTATGAAGTACAAAAGTAAAGTGATTTTCAGAAGATTTCAATGGCAAAATGAGAATATACATTTTAAAGAGCATCTAAAAAATAATTGATTTTTGAATTTTAAACAAAATTGTTGGAGCGAATTTTGGGAAAATCGAAAAAAACTGAAAAAGTACATCAGTAAAGTGCTAGTACTCTTTGGCCGATTTTGTTTAAAAGTTTATTTTCACGCTCCCGGGGGGGGTGTTTAACTTATATATGAAATTTCAACGTCATAGTTCAATTCCTTCATGCTTAAAAGTGAACACACACAGACACACACACAGACAGACCATGTCGCGAAAACCACTTTTTTGGATTCAGTGGACCTCAAAACGTGAAGATCCATCAAAATCTCGACATCGAATTTTTGACATGAATCCAATACTTTCTCTATATATATATATCATATACATATAGGTAAGAGAAAGTAAAAACTCTACATGTTCTTACACAGTCAAAGAATCAAGAAATGTGTGTTGCGCACAGATGTTGGCGAGTTGTGAAAACCGCTCAAAGGCCACCTGAGACGAGTGAAATTTTCAACATGTATGAAAAATTAGATTGAATAATAACATGGAGATGAAGGAAAGGGTTGTTGGTTATTTTTCCGTTATAAATTTCACCCTCTAAGGTTAATTAATTAAAGTTTACTCTCCCTTTCTCTCTCTTTCTACTTGTATGTATTAGGTGGGCCTATAATTCCCAGCGATTTTCGACTGGACATGTATTGCGAATGAACGATGTGGGATAATTCCCTGTGAGAGGGCAGACAGCTTCTGGGTGTGTGTGTGTGTGTGTGTGTCTCCTGTGGGAACTTGGACACTTGCTGGGCTTTGTAAAACCCTTCTTCCTCGTTTATTTCCTCCCCCCCCCTTGCTCTGGACCAAATACTAGGATTTATACTGAGTTCAGGCACGCAGACGTTGTGTGTATTGTCACAAGAAATATATATATATATATATATACATATTTCCCCCCTTTGCATATCATTTTATATATTAAGCCTTTGTGTATACAAAACGTGGATTTTCAATAATAAAATATTTATTAAAATAAAATGAGCCGTTTGAGTTCAAGTTCAAATGAATAACAATTTAACAGGTCTATTCTCTAAAAACAGGCGTTAAAATCAACAAAATGGGTGTAAAAAAGTAATGTAAAAACAATCAGCGTTAAAAAATGATATTCTCTAAACAAAGTGTTAACAGTGACGTTAACATGTTGCCTTTTATTTCAAAGCTATCAAAATCATAACCTTACTTTTTAGGTTAAGGACGCCATGTTTATTTTAAACACGACGTTAAAATATTAAAGGCACCCCCTAGACATGAAATTAATTTTTAACACTTTATTTAGTAAATGTTAATGCTTTGGTTTAAAGTTTTTGTTTACAGAATAGCTATTTGAGGCAAGGAAGTGTTAAAATGAATTAATGTTGTTTACAGATGTTAAAAGTTAACGTTTTTGCTTGGAGAATAGACCTGAATAGGACTAAATACTAAACTCAGGGTTTTTTGGACTCAGGGAGGTCTAAAAACATGGAGAAACATCAAAATCTCGAGGTCGAATTTTTTGACGATTACAATACTTTCTCTTTATATTCTATACGAGAAAGTAAAAAGTGAAATTATTAATAGATACCTGAACCATTTCAGTTCATTATTTTTGGTGTGTGTTGTATTTAATAAAATGTTTAAATACTTAATAAATCTTATATTTAATATTTACTGAGAATAATTTACAGTTCAGGCCCACCCCCAGATTAGTTGGATTTATATATGGACCCTGTTATGCAATTGTGTGTCAAGCCAGGACCGAGATTGAGAAAATCAACATTAAAGTTTTTCTGATTTAAATTGTTTTGATTAGATTATATATCATTTTTTTTTTTGTCAATTGTGCGAGTAAATGCTGTAATTATTGCAGATATTCATAAATTGTTTCTAAAAATACGACTAATTTAGAGAATAAACAATAAATTATAAAATTATTGCAAAATTCTACAAGTCCAATTTGTAATTTGCAAAAATGCTTCAAAGTCTCTTGACACATGATTGCAAATCTAATCTATGCTCTATTTATATTAATAAAATAATTTTAGGTTTATAATTCAAAAATTAAAACGGAGTTATTATTAAAGTTCTTTTATGGTTATATTTAATACTAGTAGCATAGAAACTTTTTTATCAAAATTACATTAATCAATTTTAAATAGTATTAATGTTTTAAAATTAAATACAAAGTGATAACAAAATTTTCTCATCAATTAATTCCTGAATGGAAGTGAACATGGCAACAGTAAATCAAAGTTATAATAATGAAATCAACTTAATATTATTTATTTTGTTGTCTTTTCGAAATCGCATTGATCTTCATCTTCACGAATTCAGAGAAAATTTTTGTAGGTTATGAAATACTTGTATTAAATTTCAACAAATAGAATATAATAGTGTATTGAATATATAAAATTTGAAATAAATAAAATTAATATTTTCTTGAGTTTATATTAAATACTACTAAACAATAGTTGTTCTTTTCAAATTGTTCTTTTCAAATTAAGTTATTACAAAACAACGTGTTAGGTACAACATAAATCATTTTTGCAAAATGAAAATCCTGCATTGAAATATTGTAAAAATAATTTTAAGCTTTTTACATTAAAAATAAATTTTTTTAGGACATATTTCATAAAAAAAATAAAGCACATTGAAACAATATTCCGTGATTAACTCTATTTTGAATTTTTTTGGCCTTTGACACACATTTGCATAACAGGGTCCATATATACTCTGTGATTACCATCATGCTGTATGTATAGAGCAAATTTTATATTCTTTTATAAATATCAATCGATAATTAATAAAAAAAAAAAAATTATTTTTTTCTATGTGTGCGTGTGCGTGTAATTAAATTTCAAGACTGATTAATATTCACACTCACATGTCTATGCCATCATCATTTGAATATGCATATAAAATTTGTCCATTTATTCACTTTTACGAGCCAGAGGGGGGGTGGAGGGGGGGGAATACAAACAAACACAAACAATCTACACTTTTACTACCTGCCTTATACACATACCGCTCTGATAAATATTTGCTCCCCCCCCCCCCCCCTTCACCCCTTCAATAAATCAGTGATACCAGAGGTCAGGTGCAAAAAATAAAGAAAGGTTAAGATGAGTGTTTAAACATCATTTTTCATATTTTTTTTTTTTTTTTTTGGACGTCATGTGCGTAAACAGTCAATAATAATTTTATTATGAATTCACTAGATAACGAACATGAAATTTATTATATATTTAATAAACAATCTGTATGTATCTAAACAAAAACAAAACAAGTGAAATTGTATATGATGAATAAACACCGAATAGATAACGGGACAGATCTATTAAATAAAAAAAAAAAAAATATTCATGTATATGTTGACGGGCTCATATTTTTAATTTTCTGAATTTTTAGCTCTCACTGTACGTAGTAGGAGGAGAGAGCTTGTGCAGAGACTCCGGTGTCTGGCCGTCTGTACGCATAAAAAATACGGCCTGAAGATCGTAGGAAAATAATAATTACATATACCTATTCAGCATAAAAAACTGGTTCAAGGAAAAATACGTTTTGGTCCCTAGCACTTCCAATTTTTGAGTTATTAATTCTTAAAGTAACGATTTCTCCTATAGGAAATGTATAGAGAAATATTTATGTATTCTTTGCATTTGTATATTCTATGAATGCAAACAAATCCTCAAGCAGGCACTGGTTTTTCTTAAATATGGAGAAATAACCATTATTAAAATGTTTATTGTCAAGACAATCCACAGTGACCTATGATTTTATTTAAGGCATTTGGATACCAAAGAATGCCTGGACCCCAAATATATATGGACCCTGTTATGCAATGGTGTGTCAAAGACCAACAAATTCAAAATTGAGTTAAGCACGGAATATTGTTTCAATTGCTTTAATTAATAGTATTTTTTATGAAATATGTCCTAAAAAAATTTATATTTAGTGTAAAAGCATAAAATTATTTTTACAATATTTCAATGCAGGATTTTCATTTTGCAATAATGATTTATGTACCTAACACGTTGTTTTTTATGATGTTAACAACCAATAAAAACTTATTTAAACTTAAATAAAACCAAAATCCTTTTTTTTTGAAAAATGAGAAATGAATTCGTAGATGTCAAAATTTAATTTTTTGATATTATTCCTGATAATGAAGATGAGGATCAGTGCGATTTCGAAAAGACAACAAAATAAATAATATTAAGTCGATTTCACATCACCCCGAGACGCGCACCTTAACAGTATTAGATTAGAACAGGTCTTTTTACTTTCTCTTACCTATGTATATATGTAATATATATATAGAGAGAAAGTATTGGATTCATGTCAAAAATTCGATGTCGAGATTTTGATGGATCTTCACGTTTTGAGGTCCCCTGAATCCAAAAAAGTGGTTTTCGCGACATGGTCTGTCTGTGGGTGGGTGGGTGTGTGTGTGTGTGGGGTGTGTGTTCAATTTTAAGCATGAAGGAATTGAGCTACGAGGTTGAAATTTTATATTTAAGTTAAACACCCCCCGGGACCGGAAAAATAAGCTTTTAATCAACATCGGCCAAAGAGTACTAGTACTTTACTGATGTACTTTTTCAGTTTTTTTCGATTTTCTCAAAATTTGCTCCAACGATTTTTTTAAAAATTCAAAAATCAATTAATTTTTTAGATTCTCTTTAAAATGTATATTCTGATTTTGCAATTGAAATCTTCTGAAGACCACTTTACTCTTGTATTTCATAGGGAAGATAGGAGAAATGGTTGCCATGGTAACAAAATATAAATATTTTGCCATACTTATAAATTTTACATCTGAATTCATATGTTCCGTACTGTCGGGAACTAAATATATGTCGACACAAAAAATCTGGTGTGACAAGCACAGAACAGAACTTTCGATTACCGAAGGTAAGAGAAAGTTGTGTGCTGTGCGCCAGTCACACCAGATTTTTTTAGAAGAAACAAGTGTTTCGTTTTTTTTTTCACGCGTAGTCTATATAGGTAAGAGAATAATTAGGAGTGTGGAGGCGTGCCATGCGGCTAGTTATTAAAAAAAAAATAAATAAATAAAAATAAACTTGTGTGTTTCTGATTGTAATAAATAAATAAATAAATATAAAATAGAAAATCTCTCTCTCTTATAGGCAAACACACACACACACACACACAGAGAGACAGGCAGACAGACATTTTATCGATTGAATTCAATTTAAATTAATCAGCTGTCTGTTTCAGTTTACAATAAGGCCCCCCTCCCCCCCCACCCCTTAAAACTAATTCTAATTCTCTCACTCTGTCTGATGTTTAGGAAACGGATTTCGAAATCCTTGTTTTAACCACAAGAATAGTTTCCCCATTATAGGTGTGACATTTTATAATGAAAACTATTTAAAAAAAAAAAGTTTTCTCGTTAAAAAAAATTTAATAAAAAAAAAATAGGCAAGTTGGAAAACTTTCCCGTTATATGGACCCTGTTATGCATTAGTGTGTCAAACGCCAAAAAAAATTCAAAATTGAGTTAATCACGGAATATTGTTTCAAATTAATAGTATTTTTTATGAAATATGTCTTAAAAAAATGTATATTTAATGTAAAAGCTTAAAATTATTTTTACAATATTTCAAATGCAGAATTTTCATTTTGCATTTATGCGTCAAGTGCAAGACATCGTAAACAACTATACGTTTGAGATATTAATTGCTGCGTTTAAGTATTTTCAATTATTACCAGCATAACTATTGTTTAGTAGGATTTAATTTATTTCAAATTTATATACACTAGGGGGGTGTGGCCCCGGTTGGCGAGGTTCGATTGGGATGTTCGTGAGAAGGGGGGAAGGGAGGGGGTTGGGAAGACAAGGGCGTAGAGGGTCGCCCCTCTCCGTCCGGGCCCCCCCCACGGGGGGGGTGCAATCAAATGGGGTCATGAAAGATATAATATAAAATATTAAGAGATAAATTATGGTAGGTGGGAAATGGAGTTTTTATTATTTCATTTATATATATAATGGTTGTTGAAATTTAATACAAGTAAGTATTTCATAACCTACAAAAATTTTCTCTGAATTCGTAGATGTCAAAATATAATTTAATTTAATTTTTAGATATTATTCCTGATAATGAAGATGAGCATCAGTGCGATTAATAATAATATTAAGTCGATTTCATTATTATAACTTTGATTTAGGCTGTTGCCATGTTCACTTCCATTCAGGAATTAATTGATGAGAAAATTTTGTTATCACTTTGTATTTAATTTTAAAATATTAATACTATTTAAAATTGATTAATGTAATTTTGATAAAAAGTTTATAAGCTATTAGTATTAAATATAACCATAAAAGAACTTTAATAATAACTCCGTTTTAATTTTTGAATTATAAACCTAAAATTATTTTATTAATATAAATAGTGCATAGATTAATTTGCAATCATGTGTCAAGAGACTTTGAAGCATTTTTACAAATATAATTGGACTTGTAGAATTTTGCAATAATAATTTATTGTTTATTCTCTAAATTAGTCGTATTTTTAGAAATAATTTATGAATATCTGCTATAATAACAGTATTTTCTTGCACAATTGACACAAAAAATGATATATAATCAAAACAATTTAAATAAAAAAAAACTTTAATGTTAATTTTCTCAAATCTCGGTAGCTGGCGCTTGACACACTAATGCATAACAGGGTTTATATATACGTTAATTAAGATTTAAATCTTTTTTCCATTTCTGGGATCTTTATTACCTGAAACGTAAAGATGTATAAAACAAATTAAGGAATTAGTTTTTTTACGATTATAATACTTTCCCTTATATATATAATAAAATAAAAAAAATAATGTAATAAAATACAATGAAAGCTATCAGGGCTTATATTGCATATTTATAAATAAATATAATTACAAAAAAAAAAAGTAAAAATGATGAGGGCAAGTGCTGGTATGAGAGTAGCAAGTGTTTAGAGAGGGCATGGCAGGCAAGCAAAGGATAGGGGTGCCACCACTTGATTATAAATCGCCACCCTTCCCTTCCTTTCCTTTACAGTCTTCTTGACCCACATTCCCCTTGCCCGTGTTAAAATGAGATGCAATATCATTGAATAAAATATGGCGGTCAGTCGGTTTGACACCTTTGCCAAATGAATTAGCCTTATTATTACTTCTCTCTATTTATTATCTTGGAAATTCATTACGTCTTTTTTTTTTCTTAAGGTATTTAAGACATCGTCTCTTGATTAGACGTCAATCAAATTAATGCTGAAAAGGAACTTAAATAAAAATCATTGTGTGGTTATATGAAACTACGATGCAAGTGAAACTTTTTTTTTCGGATCGTAGGCGTTTAACTGGAAATTTTCAGAAAATTATTCAATTAAAATCGCGTTTTTAATCTTAACTTAATAATTGGAAAATGGGAAATCAATAGACGCGTGTTCAAAACTGAGAACAATATTTATTTAGTAATTGAATACTTTTAAATTATTTTAAAAATTATATTTTATCAATTTAAAAATTGAATAATTAAATCTCACAATTATTTTTTTATAATTTGTCATATATATTAAATTTCAACTTTCCTATTTTTGTCGTGACGACTTGTGACGTCATAGCTTGTAGCGTCACGGCTTTTGACGTCACGGCTTGTAACGTGATAGAAGAGCAAAAAAATTTGAGGCCATCAAATAAAAGTTCGGCTTTAAAAAAAAAAAAAAGTGAATTCGGTTTTTCCGCCTAATAAAAGAAAAGAGAGAGGGGAGACATTCCGAAAATAATTAATTAATTAATTAAATGGTTATTTTCAAGACGCTTCAAGGCATATATGCAAGATTTGCTCATTAAATAGGGAGGAATGGATAAATATTTGGATTATTCGATGTAAAGTTTAAAATATACATTGAGAGAGATAATAAAACAAGAAGGCGAAGGGGGGGGGGTACCTTTAGTTCTAGGAGTTCGATCTGGAGGGCTCGCTTGGCGAAGTTCCTTTGCACCACCGGCTGACGCCAAATCATCAGAACGTTCCTCTTTGATGGCTTTCGGCTCCATGCGAGGCTTCTATAATAAACAAACAAACAAAAATAAATAAATACATTCAAACATTAGTTAATTAATATAAAATTATTATTTCTTTAATAAGATTTTAATTTGCTTGAATATAATTAAAGGTTTAAAAAAAATAAATAGATTTTTATAAAAATAATAAATAATAAACAACAATTAAAATGAAATAATTATTAACATTAATTAATTGGTCAGAGATTTCAAGAGATGTAGAATATATATAAATACATATATATGAAGAGAGAAGAATTTATTGGTTCGTGTATTTTGTTTTGAAATTTTAGTGAATTTTAGAAAAACTTTTTTATTCGAATTCTATATTCATGTAAAAAATACAATTTTTGACCCTTAAAATAATTTAAATACCTTCGGGGATATAGAGAGAATTGAAAAAAAAAAGAATAAATAATCAACAACAATTAAAATCAAAGAGATTTTAATTCACTAATTAGTCACAGATTTCAAGAGATCTAGAATATATATTTATTAGAGCTATATATTATTAATCGCATTCAAAAGATTTGACTGAATTAAACAAAATTTTAGATAGAATAAAAAAAGTTGTAACCTCCAATTTTGATTTCAATTAAATAAAAAACAAAATTTAATATACAATGTATGATTAATTAAAGGATATTGAGAATTAATTTTGTAACGCGTTAACTCTGAAACTAATTGAAGGATTTTTTTTTTAATGTAGAATTTAGGTTAGGTTTGATTTAAAATTAGACAATAAGGCGGACTGCGCAGCTAGTATCTCATTAAATAAATTTAAATACAAATTGATTTTATTTATTCTTAAAATAAAAATTTCTAATTTAAATAAAAAACACGTAAGACGAGTTTTTTTTTATTATTATTATTATTATAAAAATGTAAACAAACGATTTTTCTAAATTATCAAAAAAAAAAAAAAAACATTCGTAGGCATTAAACAGTAATGGGATTTTTTTTTTTTTATTTTGTATGGTGGCACGTTTGACATTGCAAGCAGCAGCAATCAAATAACGCCACACACACACACATAGAGAGAGAAACCCTCTCTTGTGAGGGTGCTGCGGGTAATTACTACCCCCTGCCCCCTCCCTCCGCCCCCTACTGCCCTGGGAAAAGGGGAAGAGACACACACACACACAGGCACACAGAGCTCTTAAACAGATAGATAACAGATGAGATAACTTGAAGGGACCAGCAGATTTTCATTCATTAACAAATGTCTTAGAAGATGCCAACATAATCATGAATAAACATGTTGGCTAATTCGCTCTAGTCACACACACACACATTGTTATAACAAAAGATTTTATTTATTTTAAATTACGTACATTACCTTTTAAGTCAAAATTTTTTTTTATCTCTCCTCCGTTAAGCAAATCTTGTATTAATATATTAACTTATATTATTGTATTTTATTTCTTGATACGAAACACCAAATAAAATGTCAAAACAATTCATTATTATTATTCTTAACAATTATTAAATAATTAATTATTCAAATAAAATAAAAAACTTAACAATGAAATAAAATAAATAATACAAATTTTTTTTTTTTTTTTTGTATTTAATTGCTTCATTTTTATTGTGTTTGAATATCCATTAGGTTTAAAATTTTGTTTTAGCTTGTAGTACAGTGCAATTAGCTCCAAAAAAAAAAAACGGGCAAACCCCAACATCCAAAAAAAGTTTCCCTCCAACGCCAAATTGTTCTATCCCCTCCCCGGGGTATGTAATAAAAAGTTACACTATTTTGAGCGTCAGGTGATTGCGGGAGGGAGCGGGAAGTGGTGAAATGATGGTTTTTCACAAATATCTCAGAAACTATGTGGCTTACAGCAAAGATTAATCTTTACGGGAGCCTCTATTAAATCAAACTCCTTTCATGCAAAACGTTTTGGCCGATTTAATCATGCCATCTTCAGTTGCATTGGAGTTTTTTAGTAAATAGAGTTGTCAACAGTCTATTCATAAGCTTGTTAATTTTACAATAGCCTATGTGCAGGGGCGCCGGAACGAATTTGAATCAGGGGGGGGGGGGGCAAAAATTTTTTTTTATAAAATTAAAATAATTTAATATGTTCAAATAGTATAAAACAAAAACAAATCTACTATAAAACTTTAAAAATTTTAAATAAAATCACAATTTTAATAAAATTAAAATTTTAAAAAATTTTGTAGTGATTTTATCAAAAAGTTTTGGAAAAAATTTGGAAAAAAATGAATTTCTTACTCTTTTAATTTTTTTTAATTTAGAAGATTTTATTTTTCAAAAGTAAAAATATATCATTTTTAAAAATAAATGAAATATAAGAAGAAATTTTGCCCCCCCCCCCCTGCCCCCTCCTAGAGGATGCCAGGGGGGGCATACCCTTGCCCCCTCCCCAGTTCCGGCGCCTATGCCTATGTGTATAAATATCAATGTAAATAATTGTATATGATGAGAGTCTTTACACACATATCATATACAATTGTTTACATTGTTATTAATTTGTCCTGATGAAGAGTGCGATCGGCACTCGAAACGTCGACAAAAAATAGATTTTTGATTTATTTTTCGCCTTGGTTGCCCTTGTAACGCATCCTCATATCATAATATCCAGCCATCAAGAAACAACTAGTTAATTAAAATACCTTTTTCTGGACAAATCTTAGTCATATCCCGGGACGCCGCCAGCCAGGGCCCACCACCGCTAGTTTATTATAAGTAGAGACCGGACAAAAAAGCATAAAAAAATGGGAAAAAAGTGCTTAAAAAAGCATAAAAAACTTGAATAAAAAGTTGTTAAATAAGCATAAAAGTTGAAAAAAAGCATCTCATAAGCAATTTTTACTCATACCAATGGCGTATACAAATTTTTTTTTAAAGAAACTAAATTTATTCCGCCCCGCCCTTCGAAAAATTTTCTTTTTGCGGAACCAAATTTTATCACACTGCTGAAAAAAATTTTTTTACAGGGCTATATTTTTTCACACTGCGGGATTTTTGGAATTTTTTTTTTTTTTTTGGGGCGCCTCCCCCCCCCCCCCTTATATACGTCCCTGGTGTATGCGTGTGTGAATGGGAAAAAAGTTTTTTAATAAAAAAAAAAAAAAAATTATAAATATTCGTAAAATAAGTTCAAATAAGCACGAAAAGGAAAAAAAAGCATGAAAACTCAAAAAAAGCAAAAAAAGCATAAAAAATGCAATCTCAATGCACTTAGTATTTCCTAATTCGTATAGAAATTAAATATCTAATGGTTGCTTATAAAATTCAGCAATAAGCATTTTGCTTAAAATCCGGTCTCTAATTATAAGTTAAAGTTAAAAATGCGATTTTAATACCCTAAATTGAATAATTTTCGGAAAATTTTCAGTTAAATGCCTACGATCGGAAAAAAAGTTTCACTTGCATCGTGGTTTCATAAAACCACACAATGATATTATTTTTTTTTTTTTTTTACATGTTAATAACCCGAAGACCGTCAGTGCATTTTTGCTTGTCTGTTGAAATAACATCTTCAAACAAGCCCGAGTCAATGATATATTCTCTTATTATTTTCAAAAATACAACCTCTTGGGTTAACGTCATTAATATGAAATCAATAAAAATAAATAAAATCTTTGATTTTATAAGAGTCTTCACAGGGGAAACAAAAAAAAAACAAACAAAACAAATTATGTATATATGAGAGAAGCAAAATCAAAAGCATATGGTTCCAGACTGCTGCTACTGCTGCGGGTATGTGATAAGCCCCCCCCCCCCCTCCCCCTCCCTCCCTCTACTCACACCCCTTTCATACACACACACACACACACTTGCTCCCATTTTACCCTCAAACCAATAAGCGGGTCGTGTTTGTATTTCGGTCAGGCAAACCTCTCTCGCCCTACCAATAACCCCCCCCCGTGGTGTGTGTGTGTGTGTCTTTGTACTAGAGTGTGTTTTGGAATCCCTCCATTCTAGTGATTTGTTAGAACCTCTGATGGTGATTGGCCGAAATTCGACCGCACATTTAAAACAATAAATAAAAAATCTGTTTATCAAAATATCCTCCTTAATTCAAATGAATGAAACAAAAATCTGGTGTCACTGGTCGCACAGCACACACCTTCGGTTATTGAAAGTTGTGTTCTGTGCTTGTCACACCAGATTTTTTTGTGTGGACATATATTTAGTTTCCGCCGATATATTAGAATTCAATTAGGTGGCGCTGGTGTAGAGGGCTAGGATGTCGGCTTCTACAAAGGAGATCCGTGTTCAAACCCTGGGCGTGGGGAATTTTTCATTAAATAAAAGTATTTATTTAATTGTAAACAAATCTTCAAGCAGGCACTGGATTTGAATATTGGATCTCGCCGCAAGGCCCCAGGCAACTCTACGAGGAGAGGGAATTGCTGTGTCACACCTGTGTTTGACGTGATGCATTCTCTGAAAGGAGTAGACGCTGAGGGAGTCCCTTCTCAAACTAGGACATCCACCATAGCAAAGAAGAGGTTAGACCTTGGGCCCTAGAATTCTGATTTAGAAATTAATGTAAAGTCAAAATTTTCCCATAAATGACCATTTGGGGTCCTTAAAATTGAAATTTCGAAAAATCGCTTCTTAAATGACGCATAGGGCACAAATGTAATGCAAAACTACAGCTTTCTAGGCCTTACTGTTTAGGTTGTGCAATGATTTAAGTCCCTCAGTCAGGGAGTTCTCTCCCTCTATATATATATATCATCATACTTATATATAAAAGGCTAAGAGGGTGTCCGATGTGTGAAACAACCAATCAGGCCTCAGGGATAGCGCCATGGTAACAAAATATAAATATTTACCCATGTTTACGATTTTTTTTATTTATTTACATTTTGAATTCTAAAATATCGGCGTAAATTTTTTGTCTGTGTACCGGGAGAGTCCCGGAAAGGATATGATTCACAAAAAATCTTAAGTTCATGAATAATTAACCGCTAAAATAATCTCTACATATAAAAATGAAAAGGGAAAATGTATGTACCGGTATGTATATAAGTAGGCGAGCAAGGGGGTCCAGGGGGCGCAGCCCCCGGCTAGACGGAAAGCCCCGCCTTCGGCGGGGCTTTGCGTCTAGTATATATATATATATATATATAGCGAAATATATTTTCTTTTTGTTTAACATATGAAATTATTAATATCAAATTAAAATTAAAAAAAAAAAAAAACCGCAAGCGCATATGTCATTTGTCACTTTCTTTATTTTAATTTCAAGTTTTATTATTTCTGTAATTGACATTGGCTTTTTTTAATTCCCATCGAAATTAAATTATTAATAAGGGAATTAAAAAAACAAGGGCAGGTCAATCAGTCAGTGACTTTTTGAATTTCCCGCCTCTTAACTGAAATGGCAACACTGCTCCTGTCGGCAGGCAACTATCAGCTGACTCTTGTCGAAATTTGATCGAGCTGGGTCTTTTAGTTTTTGTTTGACATCCATTAATAGCAGACTACCTCGTGATTTGAGAAGACTATGGAACAAAAGTGAATCCATGAATTGGGATACGGATTGCTACTATTCTCCGGATTTAGCCCCTAGTGACTATTTCTTGTTTCCAAACCTGAAAAAATGGCTCGGCGGAAAGAGATTTGACTCCAACGATGATTTTGTTGTCCTTTTTTAATGAATTAAATTCATAAGAGATTATTGGGACATCGAGATATAATTTGTTTAATGACTTATTAAAAAATTATCGTCATTAATTTTTTTGTTATCAAGCAAATACAAAAAAACAATCTGTCCCAATAATCTTTAATTTTTTTTTAAATTAAAAAATGAATTTATTGTTATTATTAATCACATATTAATTAAGAAATTTTTAAAATAAGCTTAGATGATTTATTTAAAAATCAACTGTCAAATTAGTTCAGCATTCTTGCAATAGATGGCAGGCTAGTCTAACAGCCGATCCCCTAAAGGCCTATATTTATATATTTTTATGCTTTTATAAAAGAATATAATAACATTTATAAAGTATTTATTGTTAAAAGATCAATGAAAATCAGCCAAATGCATTAAATATTATTAGCTACCATTCTGACATCTCTTGGCAAATTTTTGAATTACTTGATTTTTTGGGCATATTTTTTATGACACACAACGCCATCTTATCGGGAAAAACATGCGTAACACATTCGCTAGAAGGTTTTGACTCCCCTACAACTGGTCCGGCTATTATGTCACAAACAAAAACAAAGCCCTGGTAGAGATTTACAACTTTGTTCCTTATTTTAATTTCTTTTTTTGAAATGTCCTAAAGGTAAAGTAATTTCTTAACAAAATATAGAGATTAAAAATGTCATTTCCGGAGGAATAAAAAAAGAGATTAAAAACATATAACCAAGTATTTATTAATTTAAATAAGCGAAAAATGTAGGTACCGCCGGGATTTGCACCACGGATCTTGTCGATTTACGCTCAACACGCCCTAACTGTTGGACCACAGTACGCACTCGCTTATTTAAATTATGATAGATCGCTGATTTCAGTCTACTAGAGAAACGCCGCTCTAATCAAGCGTTCAGATTTCTCCGCTGCTGAGGCGCGATCTAGATGAACGTTTTGAGAAATTAACTCAATTATGCAATTAATAAATAAAGAATTATATATATCATGTGTTGGTCCATGAGGTAATTATGAAAAACATATAACCAAGTATTTATTAATTTAAATAAGCGAAAAATGTAGGTACCGCCGGGATTTGCACCACGGATCTTGTCGATTTACGCTCAACACGCCCTACTGTTGGACCACAGTACGCACTCGCTTATTTAAATTATGATAGATCGCTGATTTCAGTCTACTAGAGAAACGCCGCTCTAATCAAGCGTTCAGATTTCTCCGCTGCTGAGGCGCGATCTAGATGAACGTTTTGAGAAATTAACTCAATTATGCAATTAATAAATAAAGAATTATATATATCATGTGTTGGTCCATGAGGTAATTATGAAAAACATATAACCAAGTATTTATTAATTTAAATAAGCGAAAAATGTAGGTACCGCCGGGATTTGCACCACGGATCTTGTCGATTTACGCTCAACACGCCCTACTGTTGGACCACAGTACGCAAGAGATTAAATTTTGTATATTTCCCTTGCAGCTAATATTTAGATATATATATATATATACTCCTATTGGATAAAATAAATTTTTTTTTTTTTTCCTTATTTCAACCATGTCACGTGACGTGTATGAATTAACCCCCCCTATATGACATAAGTTAAGGAGGGGGATGAATGGCTTTTTATATTTATTTGGTTTGCAATGCACGCACGCATGCACGCACGCACGATTTTGCGTGCGTGCACAGCACACGTGAGGAGGAGGACGCAACACACTAATGCTAATGGCGATCCAATACTCATCCCCCACCCCCACCGCTCTCTATAAGGGAGAAAAAAATTCCTCATTTCTTTTGTTTAATACTAGACCCTGGGTCATAGCACAGTGGTAGGGAGTTAGTTCTTGCCTCCAGTGTTCCAAATTCATTGGTAGAGATGCTAAATAAAAAGAATTATAAATGGACCCTGTTACGCATTAGTGTGTCAAGCGCCAGCTACCGAGATTTGAGAAAATCAACATTAAAGTTTTTTATTTTCATTAGATTATATATAATTTTTTTTGTCAATTGTGCAAGTAACATTAAATATAAATTTTTTTTAGGACATATTTCATAAAAAATATAGCATTTGAAACAATAATCCGTGTTTAACTCAATTTTTGATTTTTTTTTTTGGCGCTTGACACACTAAAGCATAACAGGGTCTATTTATTTTTGTTTAAAATATAAAAAAGTATTTTTTCGTTATATAAATAATTCACTAATGTCTGTCTGTTTGTTTATTATCGAAAGGGAAACCAAAAATATCGTATTATTGTTCTTAACAATTAATTAATAAATAATAAAAATGAACAACAATAAAAATTATAATTTCATTATTGTGTATTTTTATTTTCATAAATATTTATTTAATAATTAATTATTTGAAATTTGAGTTGTTTTTTTTTTAAACATTTTCGGCTTCTAAAGCCAATTAGGGGTATGACTTTATTATATATATTTTCAATTACAGAGTATCGATGGCTACCGGGGGACGTTCCACAATTTAAATTAATTATTTAACAGTACAAATAATTCGCTTATGTCCGCGCCACCAGCCTGTTTGGACAACTCTTAATTTCGAAACGAAATAAAGGGAAACTTCTTGGTATTGCAGAAAATTTATTATATATTTTTTTTTATTAATCTATATATATATATATATAATAGCGGAGTGTCCGTATGTCTGTCCGTCCGTCTGTCACGCTCTGTTTGACCAACTTCCCGTTGGAATTTTGCAACGCCATTTTGCAGTCTTATAAAGGACGTTATGGAGAGTAAAGGAAAATACTCGGGCCCCGAAATTCCATAACTTTTTGAGTTATTAATTCCTAAAGTTACGATTTCTCCCATGGAAAGAATGGAGGCATTAGAGCAACAATTGGCGGAGATGAAATTGCAGTTGCAGAAAGGCTGGTAAAAGCGGTGAAACATGTATGGTCAACCACGTTTCTCTAAAAATACCCCCCCCCCCCTTTTGAAACACCGACCCCGTATTATGGTTTATGCAACTGGAAGCCCAGTTCAACATTGCAAAAAATCACGTCGCGGTCACCACTTTAGCGTGTATGAAATAAAATATAACAACTTCGATCTGCAGAACAATCTTTATTTATACTAGAGAAAATATAAACAAAAAGCTAACAATAAAAGTTCATAAACCTAGGATATAAGTGGCCCTGAAAGTGTCACCACAGTATAGAGAAATATTTAAGTATTCTTTGCAGTTGTGTATTCTTTGAATGTAAACAAATCCTCAAGCAGGCACTGGATTGGAATACGTAGTAATAATATTGCCCCCGAGTTTGGCGTAGTAGGTAGAGCCAAGGTCTTTAAAATATACAGGTTGGCCAGAAAGTAGTAAACAAACAATTTTCCGGTCACAGTTTTCGATTGGTCCACGTCATGAAGCTCCTCCTTGCTTGTATTTTTCTATGTGGCAGCATTGTTGACTGCCTCTAACCTAGTTCACATTCATTTTGTTTTGTTTGCAAATTTTATAGTATATGACTAAATTAATTTAGACCCTGGTATTTATTCTGCTTTATTAATAATATACCGTATAAAAATATTTATAAATGGTTTGTTCCCAAAGATCTTTTACAAAAAAGAGGAGCTCCATGACGTCACTCCCTTGGAATTAAAAAACGTAAACAAACCGAGTTTGACCCCCCCCCTGGGTAGAGCGTGCCTATCTCCTATACCAAACGTCGTTATTAAATAAATATTTATTTAAAATAAAATACACAATAATGTAAATAATTTTTTTTATAATAATAATGAAATTATAATTTGTATTGTTATTATTTTTTAGTAATTAAATAATTAACTTAATCCAATAATAGGTCACGACTAAATTATAATAATCAATTTATGCATTCAAATTTTTAATTTTATTAAAAAATTTAGATTCTATTATGACTTACGGGGTACTATCCGAACTAACCTTAAATAAAAGCTAATGATCTACTAAATTTTTCACTTAATAGCCGTAACGGTTCAACAACAAAATTATTGTTAATAAAGCGCCGCCCGTGCACCTTAGGGCCAAAAATTTTAACAGATGTTGTATTTAATTAACATATCAACAAAACAAAAACAAAAAATATTAATAATTCAGGAGATAAAAAAAACTTGATCTCCAATCATCATATTATCAGTGTGACCATCACACACTACTTTCACATTAAAATAGTTATTTATTAATAAATAAATTGCGAAAATTAGACTAATAGGCATCTGCTTGAAACAACTATTCAGTTATAGTGGAACATTTACTTTTTTTTTTTGCTCCAGTTAACGGGACACCTGGTAGATAGAGCTATACGGTTGCATTAAAAATTAATAAAAAGGTATATCTTATTTTATTTAGTTACCAGGGGGGCCTTTTGGTTATACTTGAAATTTTTTTTTTTTCAAATTCTTTATTTTATGCTGCTCAAAAGTTTCCTTTTACAAAATCATTGTGTGATTTTATGAAAGCACGATGCAAGTGAAACTTTTTTCGGATCCTAGGCGTTTAATTTTCCAGAAAATTATTCAATTAAGGGTATTAAAATGGCGTTTTTAATTTTAGCTTAATAATTGGAAAATGGGAAATCAATAGACGCATGTTAAAAACTGAGAACAATATTTATTTAATAATTGAAGATTTGAATCATTTTAAATTATTTTAAAAATTATATTTTATCAATTTAAAATTCGAATAATTAAATCTCACAATTATTTTTTTATAATTCGTCATATACAGTATATTAAATTTCAATTTTCTTATTTTTGTCGTTATGGTTTGTGAAGTCATGGCTTGTAGCGTCAAGGCCTTTGACGTCACGGCTTGCAACGCGACGTGCTAATAGAGGAGCGAAAAAATTTGAGAAGATCAAATAAAAGTTTCAATTTAATCATTGTATTTTTTTTTTTTTTTTTTTTTTTAAATTTAAAACAAGTGTTGGTGTTTATGAATGAATGAATGGACAGACATTTGTGGAGGTCCATGGCCTTAAGTGAAAGGCTTCTCGTTTATCCTTTCTTTCTTTTTTTTTCGGCCTTCAAAGGACGGTCTTTGACCCTCTCTCTGGCAGAAGAACATCACAATCCCCTCCGTTTGATTGTATCCCTAAAAATACGTAAATAAACACAGCACACAACTTTCTCTTACGTTCGGTAATCGAAAGTTGTGTTCTGTGCTTGTCACACCAGATTTTTTGAGTCGACATATATTTAGTTTCCGCCGATATCTTAAAAAAAAGATGTCAAATTTATAAACATATTTTTAAGGAGTCAAAAAAATTCAAGACATCAAAATTATTTCTTTTATTTTTGCCGTACCAGGCTGACGTTTCGGCCACTTGTCTAGGCCATATTCAGAGATTAAATATTTTGGTACATTTTATTATAACATGTTATTGTTATATTAATTTAGGAGGAAAATCTTAGTAAAAGATTAATTTTAGAATCTTTATATATGGAGGCTGTTACGCAATTGTGTGTCAAGCGACCGAGTTTTTAGAAAATTAACATTAAATTATTTCTGATTTAAATTGTTTTGATTAGATTATATATCAAAAACACGACTAATTTAGAGAATAAACAATAAATTATTTTTGCAAAATTCTCCAAGTCCAATTTGCAATTTGCAAAAATGCTTCAAAGTTCCTTGACACATGATTGCAAATTAATCTATGCACTATTTATTTTAATAAAATCATTTTAGATTTATAATTCAAAAATTAAAACGAAGATATTATTAAAGTTCTTTCATGGTTATATTTAATACTAAATAGCTTAGAAACTTTTTATCAAAATTACATTAATCAATTTTAAATAGTATTAATATTTTAAAATTAAATACAAAGTGATAACAAAATTTTCTCATCAATTAATTCCTGAATGGAAGTGAACATGGCAACAGTAAATCAAAGTTATAACAATGAAATCGACTTAATATTATTTATTTTGTTATTTTTTCGAGATCGCATTGATCCTTATCTTCATTATCAGGAATAATATCAAATTAAGTACTACGAAACAATGTGTTCTCCTAACTCTTTGTTCTTGAGATATTTTGTTCAGGCACACTCTTTGAGGGGGGAGGGTAAATGTTTTTATGTTTAAGTAGTTATTTAGAGAAACTTCCTGGACATGTGTGACACGCAATTAAATGGCAAGCAGCAGCAATAATATCAATACATATACACTATGAATGAGCAGCCAGCCAGCCAGCCCATGGGGGATATTGCAGACACCTGAATGCCACCTGACACCACACCTGGTGGCACCTGCACGTCTGTCTGTCTTGTGCCACGTGCCGCTCGTCCGTCCGTCCATCCCACCTGGCTGCTACTTCTTTCTTCTTTTACTTGGAAATAAATTCTAATCGGGCTTTTTAAAATTTAAAACCATCAATTACTTCAATTTGCTTATATCTCTGGAACTATTCATCGGATAATGATATGGTTTGGTAAATTCATAGTCCTAAATGGTCTTTAAAAGGTATTAAAATTAGAAGTGAATCGGACCGCGGAGAGCGGTAAAAATTATCATCGCAAACAAGGGGTTTTCTCAACTTCCTCTGAACCAAATTTTTGAAACTCAATCATAATAATTAGGACAATAGTCTCTGGAACTGGAGTAAATTTCATGACAGCGCGTTTAGTAGTTCGGAAGTTATTCCTAAAAAAAAAAATTGCGTTTTAAGATTTCAAACTTCTTTATTTCAAAGAATATATCGAGATCTAATTAAGGATTTAATTTAATTATATATTTAATATATTTAAATCTCACAGACATTATTAATTAAAATTTTTAAATTTTAATTGTTAAATGAATTAATTGCTTTGATTTTGTGGGATTTAAGAAGAATAAAGAATTTGATGATTGATCATCAACGGAAAAGCTAGTGTTAATTAATTTAAGCCCTTGGGCTTGGTGTAGTAGGCAGCTTGCTTACCTCCTATAGCAAAAGTCGCGGGTTCGAACCCCAGGCAGTCCGATCATTTCATTTGGATACCAAATGGCTTAAATAGAAATGCCTGAACCCCCAATAGATATTTTTTTTTTTTTTTTTTTTTTTTTTTTTTTAAACATTCACACTTTTTTCTCATTCACACTCACACTCACACACACATTCACACTGTCTTTTCGGCAGCTCAGGCCATATAAGACATTTACGATAACCGTTATTTATGAATTTATATATATTAGGGTCCAGGCATTTTATTTAAGCCATCTGGTATCCAGCCCCAATAGATATTATCATATATGGACCCTGTTATGCATTAGTGTGTCAATCACCAAAAAATTAAAAATTGAGTTAAGCACTGAATATTGTTTCAAGTGCTATTTTTTTTTATGAAATATGTCCTAAAAAAATTTATATTTAATGTATGGTAAAAGCTTAAAATTATTTTTACATTATTTCAATGCAGAATTTTCATTTTGCAAAAAATGATTTATGCGCCTAACACGTTGTTTCTTAGTACTTAATTTGATATTATTCCTGATAATGAAGATGAGGATCAGTGCGATCTCGAAAAGACAACAAAATAAATAATATTAAGTCGATTTCATTATTATAACTAGAGACCGGATTTTTATGCAGCAAAAACCGCTAAATATGCCATATAATATGCAGTAAAAGTATTAAAATATGCAGCCAAATATGCAATATATTTATGGCAAAAATATTGAGTAAATGGCTTCCAATTAAAGGTAAATCATGATTTCTACTGATGTAAAACTAATGGTGTTTTATTTTTGGAAGGAAATGATTAAAAAAAAAAAAATTGGTCTCGCAATAAAAACTAAATTTAATTAAAAAAACAAAACAAAACAAAAAAAAAACAGTAATATCAGTACAGTCAAATGTGTTAATTTATTTAACAAAATAGTTTTCTATAAAATATATACTAAATATTATTTAACAAAATAAACACTTTATAAAAAAAAAAAACGTAATATTTCTGAGAAACTAACTTTTAATTTGTAACTGAACGTATAATTAAAATTAACAATGAGGAGAGTAAGGGAGCCGGAAGCAATTAAAGAAAAATTATTTCTCTTTTTTCGCTTTATTTAATACAATTGTCGACGTTTCGGTCGATTTTTCCGGGCTTCATCAAGACAAATGTTATTGACTCGAGCTTAGAGGGGCTCTTGGCAAACATAACATTTGCCCTAATGCTGTTCGCACCAACAGTTATGTCAGGAGTTGCCAAGAGCCCCTCTAATCTCGAGTCAACAACAATTGTCCTGATGAAGGCCGGAAAAAATTGGCCGAAACGTCGACAATTGTATTAAATAAAGCGAAAAAAGAGAATAATTTTTCTTTAATTGCTTTCGGCTTTCATGAGGAGATCAAGATCATTGCTTTTAATTTGCATTGTAATTTACAACTAAAAGCATTTCAAAATTAACTTCTTTAAAATTATAGCGTTTATCGCTTAATAAAGTTTTATATTTTGAAAATGATCGTTCCACATCAACAGATGTGATAGGGGCATATTTAAATGAACTTAGTGCAATAGGTTCGATTTCCTCCATCACATCAACTTCATCTCCTTGAAGTATTTTATTGATTTTACATAAATCCGCTAGTCCAGGATTTTTTTCTAGGATATGTTTTAATTTATTTTTCAACAAATTTCCTTTTTCCCCGGGTATTTGATTTTACATGGGTTTTCAAATTATCAATTATATTAATATTTTCGCTCAATGCTATCCCACGCCTTTCTAAATCTTCAATAATTTTTTAAAAGAAATTTACAATTGGCATAAATGAATGCCAGATCATTGCCAGTATTGAAACGACATACCTGTTTTGACGTGTTGATCAACTTGCGACTCCGATAGCTCGAAATTTTTCCGCATGGATTGCAAAAAACAACATTACCTTCAGTCGTAAATATTTTATCCTTTTCATAGGGAGCAATCCATTGCGAAATTTTTGAAGCAAACGAGGTCCCCTGTTTTGGCATTTTTTCTTTAATTAATTTGACTTCGAACTATGAACACAACTGACTTGATATTCATCCAACGAAAATTCTAGAAAAACTAAATTTATTTCTTAAAAGAGGATATAAGAATAAAAAATATAGTTATTTATTTTTTACAATGTAATAAAAGGATTTAAATTTTTTTTTTCGTTTAATTTTTTTGTTTTTTTTGTTTTTAGAAAAAAAAAATTAAAAAATTAAAATAAAATGGAACTTTTACTGAAAAAAAATTTAAAATATCCAAAAAGCTTTAAATATGCAACTTTATGCAATATTGGCCAAATATGCAAAAATATGCAATATAGAATTTGAACCCTAGCTCCAAGGGGGCATGATTCGGATAGAAAATTGGTTTTCAGTAGGAACCGACCGAATATTCGGTTTCGGTTACGGTTTCGGCCAGTTTCGGCCAAAAATCATGGTTTCGGCCGTAGTTTCGGTTTCGGCCAAAAAGTGGCCGAACCTTTCGGCCGGCCGAAATCAGAGTCTGAAAAAATGGGATGAGACTCGCATGCAAAAAAAAAAAAAAAAAGGTCAAATAATTTGCTCTTGAGGGAGAAAAAAATTTTGAGTCTCCCTAAAAAAAAGGTAAAATGATTTTCACGGGAGGAAAAAAAAAAATTCAAAAAAAAAAAAGGTAAAATGAAAAAAAAATTTTTATAGGAAATACAAGTTTCGGTTTCGGTTACGGTTTCGGCCGAAACTAAGGTTGAGGCCGAATATTCGGTTTCGGTTTCGGTTTCGGCTGAAAATCTTGTTTCGGTCGGACCCTAGTTTTCAGTGATGTACCTATTAGCAAATAGAATATGCAATTGCATAGGAATCCGGTCTCT
>JAKCPI010025171.1:0-13050 GCA_023213315.1 Euborellia annulipes
AATGATTTAAATCATCGGACTGTCTTGGATCCGAACACGCGCCCCTTGGCTTTAAGATTATCAATATTGACATTTGTCAACACCTATAACCTCTCAACCACGAGGGGGGGATATTTAATTAATTTTGTTATTGAATTAAATATATATTCGTGTATAAAACACTATTTCAAGAGAATAGTATAGGTCTTCTTTAGAATTTAACTTTAAGGTAAAAAAAAAAAAAATTATTTAAACCTCTATTTTGTCAAAATTTCTTTTCTTATTCACATTAAACATATTGAGAACAAAATTTTCTAGTCACCTAGAAAATTAATGTTTTTATAATTTTTGTAGCTAAAATACTATATTTTATGCCGACTCCGACACCCAAGCAAAATTGCCGACACAGACACCTCTTAAATTTGCTGACATCGACACTTCCGCCCTGATAAATATCGTAAATTTCAAATAATTTATAGCATAATTCAAATATTTCCTTTAGTACATCTAATAATACTATACTATACGTCAAGCAGGGATGAGCAAGTTCGAGATTCTTTTGGATTTAAATCCGAAGATCCGTTCCGATCCAGGGTTTTAGAATCTGGATCGAATCGATCCTTTTCAAAAGATTGCCAATCTTTTAAAACTTTTTATATAACCTTCATCCAAACTACTAGAAATGTGCCGAAGAACTAGAATTTAATTCGGTAATTTTATTAGAAACTGGATAGGAATTTGGACTTGTGGAACAGTGATTCATTTTCTAAATCGGATCGGATCGTATAGTACAAAGTGCCCGGATCTGCGTATCGGATCACTAATCCTTTTTAAAGGATTTTGCCCATCCCTGACTACAAGAGATTAATGAATAAAACCTTCGGCGGGCTTTACCACTTGCCAGGGGGCTACGCCACCTGGACCCCCTTGACACGGCGAGCATTTGCAAAATGTTAAGGTTTTAAATTTCCTTCTCTCAAATAGTTTTAAATTTCCCTCTCTAACTTCACATCCTTTTTTTCTGACCAATCAGCTCCCTGACAGGCACATACCATCAAGAGAAAAGATATTGGTCAATATGGCGGCTACCTGGCATTTGAGCCTTATGGCAGGTAGCCGCCATATTGTCCAATATCTTTTCTCTTGATGGGACACACAGGGACACGAAGTATGATGATTCTTTATTTTAGTTAAAATTTCAGAAGAAATATAAACAATCAATTAGGTCAAAAGAAGTAGACTACGAAACACCAAAACACAACTCAGACTAATTAGTTTTCAAGTTCTTAATCAATAATTTTAAAAATTGTTATTAAATAATTACAATAGCCATTTGTTCTAAGTGTGCGTGTTACAAAACATTGATAATGAGATAAAATTAAATTTTAATTTTTACTTTCAAGAACCGGTTTAACGTTAATAAGTGATGGAAAGAAAAATCGAATTTCATTTCATGAAAATAATAAGACCACCCTGTCTGTAGGCCATACGAAAAATTTAATGAAGCGAATAATTATATAAAAATTAATTGTATAATATTTATTTTTAGAGGGTTAAAATGATATGTTATTTTGATTTCTTGGGAATTTCTCTTTAAATTAACGAACTTTTAAAAAATGAATAGGATAATAAAAAAGATTTTAATAAAGAAAATTATATAGGAATTTATTTCTTAAGAATTTAGTAAAAATTAAGTTGTTTTTTTTAGAGTAGAAAAAAGAAAGGTTAGAAAAAACAATCTGGTGTGACAAGCACAGAACACAACTTTCTCTTACCTTCGGTAATCGAAAGTTGTGTTCTGTGCTTGTCACACCAGATTTTTCGTGTCGACGTATATTTAGTTTCCGCCGATATTTTAGAATTCAAGATGTAAAATTTATAAGTATGGGAAAATATTTATATTTTGTTACCATGGCAACCATTTCTCCTATCTTCTCTATGAAGTACAAGAGTAAAGTGTTCTTCAGAAGGTTTCAATCTCAAAATGAGAATATACATTTTAAAGATCATCTAAAAAATAATTGATTAGATATATCGAAACGTCGACAGTAAAAAATAAATAGTCTTTTATTTTATTAATTAATGACCTATCAAATTTTCTGAATCTACAGTCACTACACATCTATATATTTGTCGAACCTTTTGTAAAAAAAAACGAATTAAATAATCGCTAGCTAATTAACGATATGAGCAATTTTTCACCTTGGCTCTTCAAGGGCGGGAAAACGAACTCCCTTTGTGTTGCTACGCGTAGTATCAAATTAGGTCGAGCCGTTCCAGAATCAAGTAAAAAAGCCTGTAATTATTTAAACTCTGGTGAAAACCTTGATTATATTTAAGTAGAGGCGGAATCTAAACCTGCTCATCATCCCTGGCATTAAAACGTTCTAAAAATGGACAAAACGTCGATCGCTCTTAATATTTTGTAATGAATGGCCGGTGTAATCAATTATCTTATCACCTAATGTTAACTGAATCTCCATAAATAATTGCTCGTATGCAGACGTTTTATATCGGACACGAAACAGGTGTAAAACAATTTATTGGCATTTTTACGTTTTTATCAAAATCCTACCCAGAGCTTCTCTCTCTCGCTCTCTAGTGATGATGAAATGCTGTTGAAAAATATTTCATTTGCAACCGTTTAGTTTAATGTTAAAATAAAACCAGAAAATGATGGGGGATCAATGGGAAAAGTGAATTTCACCGATAATTTTCACATTTAAATTCGAGGTACCAAAGATAGGGATTTAAAATTTTTTAATTTATTTAAAATAAATGAGATAAAAAATTTTTTTTAATTTTTTTTAAAGGTTTGGGGATTCAATCCAACGACTTTATGCCGAATCATCTCCGAAATAAATGATTATATAATTGGAATTGAGGGGTGGGGGAGGAGGAGGCTGACGTTAGGAGGCTCAAGATATGAATGAATGATTCTTGTTTTTATAAAAATTGATCTTCAAAGTGTTAACTACACGAATTTAATTTAAATTACTTCATGATTATTTGCTTTATGGTAGTCAGCCAAAATGATCAATATGTATAGGGCCTATATATTGTATATTGCCGAAATTTGATAGATTCTAATTCAACAAAACATTTTCTCTAGGTTACCAGTATAAGGGTTACCAGTTTCAAGGGTTTATTATATAGATTTAAAATCAAATTAACATTTTAACCTTTTATTGAAATTAAAATTAAATTTTACACTTTATCTACATTTCGGCATTGCTTCTTATGATGTACATAGAGTGTAAAATTTAATTTTAACTTCAATAAAACGTTAAAATGTTAATTTGATTTTAAATCTAATAAACCCTTGAAACATATTACCTAGAGAAAATGTTTTGTTGAATTAGAATCTATCAAATTCCAGCAATATACAATATTAATAGGCCTACATATTTAGAATGTTTCAACTAGTGCCCTCGGTAACCAGTTTAAATCTAAAACGATTAATCAATAATATTTTCTTTGAAAATTGAGAAATTAAAAACCCTAGGTTATTCAAAATTAACATTCTTAATAAATCTTTGAAAATTATAACCTAGTGTTTTTAATTTTCCAATTTTTGTATAGGTCAATACATAACGTTTCAACTAGAGCCTATGTTATTATAAATAATACGATATATAAATATTTGTTCCAGAGCTCCTCTAGGGCTGGGCGAATCATTCTTAAAACTTAACAGCTGAACATGTTAGTCTTGAGTGTTTCTCAACAGGTGAAAAATAAATTTTATTTATTTTTTGAAGGGAAACTTCTTTATGGGACAGATTCGAGTCATGCTTCTAAAAACGCTACAAATCGCTGCACTCCACACTCTGTTTGGGCTACGGACAGAGCTCACGTATTCAGATTCTTTTGCCAATGACGTCAGCTGGGAATAAGAAAAAGCTTTTTATGTAACACTTGTTTTGATGATTGTATCTAACTTCATGGGAAAGATTGTAGATGGCGCTGATGTTTGTGTCTAACTGCAGATGACGGTGATGTCGTTGCATATAAAATTCTCGTAACGGTCCTTTAAAGGTTAGTTCACTTGAGTCGGAGCAAGTGTACAGTACTTGAAAACCATTGCAGAATAAGAAGTCGAAACGTTGTACAGGGTTTATATTTTTAATAAATAATTAATACAAATGTTGTCTATAATTAAAAACACCTATAATAATAAGATAAAGAAGACTGTCGACGCGACAAGACTCAACACATTTATACCTCTAAAACACCAATAATAAATCTAAGGTTCAACAAATAATCTTTTCATTGAAAATTATTGTAACTTTTTCCTATTTTGCGTAGAAGTTTCACTTTTCTAATATTTAGTATGAATGATAGTTTTCTATTTTTATTAATCAACTATTTTATTGATATTATAAATGAAATGTTCCCTTCAAGCTTTCCTTTTCCTTTTTTCTTGCCACTTTGTGAATCATCGCTCGCTTGTCCTATACAGGATGTCAAACGTCTTGTTAGCAGTTTCGTTGCTTTCGTTTCTCTAAATTGCCAATTAGATTTGTTGAAATAAATATATCTAATCTCTAAAAGCAAATTGAAAAAATTAATTAAAAATTTTATCATTAATCAGTTAAATGAAGACAACTTTAATGAAAAGGTTCTGAATTGAATTGACTTGCGTTTATTTTTTTAACAAGATCCAATATCCGAGGATTTAATCAGAGAATTAAACGCTCGTAAGCCCTCAAAATAAAAGAAGCCTCGATTTCCTTTTGGTCATTTTTTCAATTAGGTCGATTTTCGTAAATGAGTTTCGCAAAGAGTGAATCCGAGATCGAAGTTCTCATCATTAGCCTGAAGTGCCATTTCCCTCCCTTCAGGTCTTCTCTGATTGTAATTCGAGTATCTCGCAGGGTGTCCAATTAGCGCATTAGAGAGAACGCTTCTCTGCGCCTGCGCATTTGCCAAAATGGCAAAGGATTAGGATTAAGCGAACTCGACGCTTGCCATCTAATAGAGGCAAATTGTAGGCCTTCAGCTACAAATATCCATAGGCCTAAATGCTTTATTTATGTCTTAGCAAACTTACGCTGACAAATGAGAATGCACGATACTGGAAGATACATTCCAATTAAATTCCAACTTAATCGGGATTGTTTCTAAGCGGGGAGAAGAAAAGCAAGCGTTAAATAACGAAACTAAGAAAAAAATCATCATTTCAATGAAATGTAAATAGGCCTAATATTTTAATCTACTTAAGATGATCGTAGAAGGTTTAAATAATAATGCTATTATTATTGTTGACCTTTTAATGTCTTGTTTGGTAAGGAATAAAAAAGTACCAATCAAACAAATGAAGGGCTAAATTGAAGATTATGTCGACAATTTTTACTTTCTCTTACCTATGTATATATGTAATATATATATAGAGAGAAAGTATTGGTTTCATGTCAAAAATTCGATGTCGAGATTTTGATGGATCTTCACGTTTTGAGGTCCCCTGAATCCAAAAAAGTGGTTTTCGCGACATGGTCTGTCTGTCTGTCTGTCTGTGTGTGTGTGTTCAATTTTAAGCATGAAGGAATTGAGCTATGAGGCTGAAATTTTATATTTAAGTTAAACACCCCCGGGACCGACAAAATAAGCTTTTAATCAAAATCGGCCAAAAAGTACTAGTACTTTACTGATGTACTTTTTCAGTTTTTTTCGATTTTCTCAAAATTCGCTCTAACGATTTTGATTAAAATTCAAAAATCAATTATTTTTTAGATGCTCTTTCAAATGTATATTCTCGTTTTGCCCTCAAAATTGTTTGAAGCACACTTTACTCTTGTGCTTCATAGGAAAGATAGGAGAAATAAATGGTTGCCATGGTAACCGAATTTAAATCTTTTTCTTTTTATTAGATTAAAAATCAATTATTATTTAAACGCCCATTTTTTTTTTTTTTGGAGAAAACATCTCTCTCTCTCACAAAACTATCTTCTCTCTTTCTACGCGTTTTAAATTTTTCTACCTTATCTTCGCATTTGGCCAATGTTAATTTCCTATAGGGATTTGTATGTTAATTTCGATTCAAAGGGGGTCCCCTTTGGAAATTTTTACACATTTAAAATTTTTTTTCCAATTCTTATGAAATTTTGTATTTATTTACGAATCTATATTGTGTATAAAATGTCCAAATATGAGATTAAAATTTTGAAAAATAACCATAGTTTATTTCAAGCAATCAACATTTAAAATGCAAGTTTGAAACTAAGGTGCTATGGGAAACTAAATATATCTCGACACAAAAAATCTGGTGTGACCAGCACGGTGCACAACTTTCTCTTACCGAAGGGTAAGAGAAAGTTGTGTGCTGTGCGCCAGTCACACCAGATTTTTCCCTATGATAGGAAACTTTTTCTGGTTTTTAATTTTCTCTCTCCATTCTCTTTATTAGAAGTGTCAAAACCAATTTGATCCATATTTCTATAAAATAACGAAAATATAGAAGAAATATGAAAGTAAAAAACGTATTTTATTTATTCAACAACTGTATTTAAAACAAATATTAATTCTCGGCTGGGGATTCGTATATGATTATGGTGTTATACGTGTTACGCTTTTAAAGAACTAGAGCAAATTCCATTAGTGGGCATTTGTTTGTTGCCTATCTTCCGGCATACAAAGGTGGGTTTCTATTTCTAATAAATGAATAGCTAGCTATAATTATAAGAAAAGAAGCAATTCACTTTGCCTAAAGGCTCCAAATTCAAGAAAACTTTATAACTATAGAGTTCAATATTTTTTTCGGTGTTTCTAACGAATTCTGGATGTTTTTCCCAGGCTATGATTACAGGGTGCCAATTAAACTGGGCATCGAAAGGTGTTAAATCCACGCTTCCCTTGGCACACGCAACCCATTCACCGATCATTTTTTGAATAAAACATGCCACTAGAATTCTTTATTTTTTCTTTCTATTTCAAAATGGCAATTTGAGGGCGGGGAAATTTTTAGGCGATGATTGCTCCCGTCTAGGCGGTGAAAACGTTTATGAAATCATGCCTTAAGGTAGGAAAAAGAAGCCGTTAATTAGTGAGAATTATTTGAATTTCCATCAAAAGATAATATTTAAAATAAATTCCAGCAAACCAAACCAAGCCTATGATTAGTTGAATGAATTAGGGAGGAGAATGCTGATGGAGTATTTTATTCAAAATTAACGAAAAAAGATAATTTAACACCTTTTTAGGAAATATAAAATATATTTTTTTGATAATAAAATTTTTAATTTATGATATTTAAGGTGCGCGTCTCGAAAAGTCGTTAGAAGACGATTGACTACCGAGTTACTCTAGGCGGCAAGAGATGGCGTTAGTTTATACCATAGGAATACAAGGGATTTATTCCATTTCATTTGAAAGATTCCAGCTAATTAATTAAGGGTAAAAAATTAATTTTTTAACTCAATGATTACTAATTAATTATCTATAAGATATAGAGCTGATTTTTTAAAAATATCTTTTAGTTAATGCGATTAATCTAAGAAAAAAAATTTATTTTTTCAAAAATCAAAAAAAGGGCTTCTATAAGTTATAGATATTTTAAATAGCTTTAATTTAAAAAAAAAATTGAGGTCGATAGCTTCAAAATTAAGGCCGCTGGAATCTCCCACAATTATCTCCTCGAGACCCGCACCTTAAATAAATATATAAAAAATTAGTTTCGAAATGGAATTGAGTAAATAAACCGTGATATTAAATTAACCATTTGATGGCTTCCAGAGTAGTTTTGTGATGTTACCTGATGCCAGAACAGGTAGGATAAGGAATAAAGAAACTGGCTTGGAAATGAAAAGCCGAGATTTTGTGAATGGAAATCAGTAGGCTTGCTTGGTTGGTCTTCCTGGCTGCAGGTGGTATCCATTTAGGTGAATGAATCCCTGACCACCCAAAATCAGCTTCTCCTATCTTGACTTTTAGGATATTGAGAGGTAAGAGGTAAGTCTTCAAGAGAGAGTGAGCTAATCCCCTTAAGTTGGTCACAGAGTGTTAAAGAGAGAATTCCATTTAAAAGAACACGAATTGTCCATTGAATCATATAATAAGATTAAAGATAAGCAAACTATTTGGGATTTCATATCACAACAATACCCTATATAAAAAAAAGTATCAATTAGTCAAATTCTATAAAACTTTCACTAAAAAAAAAAAGAAATAATAATTTCAGTGCGGGTTTCCTCGTATTCCAAGTATTTATAGCTGGTGGTATTGATGAGAATAAAAAATAAAAAAGTGAGAGCAGCTAATTATTATTTCATTTATTTTCCCTCAATGCTGACGTTTCGGTCCCATTTAGGGCCATCTTCAGAGCAATCTTAAACAAGGCCATCTTCAGAGCAATCCTAGACAGGACCGAAACATCAACAATGAGGGGAAATAAATGAAATAATGGGGTTGGAGAATATAAGAACCAGCAGATTAATCGCTCCACCTGACGTCCTTTACTTGGCGGATATTTCGACGCATATGACATGCATCATCCTCAGTTCCGCGAGGATGTAATAGGTGGGCTTGGTCCAAAAACGGTATTGAGGATGATGCGTGTCATATGCGTCGAAATATTTACCAAATAAAGGACGTCAGGTGGAACGATTAATCTGCTGGTTGTTATTCTTCAACCCCATTACTCTACTCATCCGAGCCTACTATATAATCTGCGAAATAATAATTAGCTGCTCTCTCAGTACACAACTTTCTCTTACTTTCCGTAATTGAAAGCTGTGATCTATGCTTGACACATTATATTTTTTATGTTGGCATATATTTGGTTTCCGGCAGTACCGGTACATTAGAATTCTTGATGTAAAATTTATAAACATAAAAAACATTTATATTCTATTTTTTTCTATGAAGTACAAGAGTAAAGTGTGCTTCGAATAATTTTGAGAGCAAAATGAGAATATACATTTTAGAGAGTACCTAAAAAATAATTTTTATCAAAATTGTTTAGGCGAATTTTGAAAAAATCGAAAAAAATCTGAAAAAGTACATCAGTAAAGGGTTAGTACTCTTTGGCCGATTTTATTTAAAAGCTTATTTTTGCGTTTCACTAAGGTACTATAAAATTTCTATCTCTAGCTCATTTCCTTCATGCTTTATTTTGTTCACAAACAGACCATTTTGCGGGTCCCAATTTTTTGGCCTAAGTGGGTCTCAAATGTATTTATTAATCAAAATCTAGACAATTTTTGACATTAAAACTTTCTCTCTATAGTACATATACATAACAAAGAGAAATTAATAAAAATAAATTATCTGAAAAATATAAGTTCACAAATGCTATGCGTAATTGTAAAAATTTTGTTTGTTCCTTTGTGCTATGGCCAAGACTTCTCAACAATTAGATTTTCAAAATTTTTGATTTATTGTTATGGTAATATAAAACCGCTGCCAAAAAAATTAATATGTTCTTCAACGTGTTTTAAGAAAATGAAATATAGTTTTCTTTAAAATTTTGATATTCGATATCATACTATAAAATTCTTCTTTTTTTTTATGATAAAATATTAGACTTGGCCTATAAATTTCTTCCACGGTATTTTAAATTATATTCGAGTCGTATAATAAATAGGCTTTTGTTTTTTTTTCGACATTCGTAGTTCATTGATATAATGTCCTCCTTCCCATTGAATTTTTTTCCTCTCTTCTAAAATTATTAGACATCCATTCATAAAATGTTCTAAAGTTTCAAAATGCTCTCGAGCTGACCGATGTTTTTCGAATTGGCGTCTGTCCGTCTGTCTGTGTGTCCCCTCGTGAGAAAGAAAGACAAGCTCCTGTATTTATCGTTGATGTGTCTAAGTTAATCCCACTGTTCCAACTGACAGGCCTGGAAATTAAGTACAATATAAAACTACACTTCCACTCGTTTTTTTTTTTTCTTGAAATTACCATAAATATTAATAAACCTTAGCACACAGCACGTTGGAAAAAATTTGAAAAATATGTTATAACATATTAATTTCAGTGGAATTTACACACAAGCCCACTCTATACATGTCAAGATATGTTTAATCAAATTTAAAATTTACGAGATGACGGCATCCGTTCGGACATTTAATTAAGTTTATAAAAAATAACAGTTTGCACGTTTAGATGGATGGAATGTTGTTATCAGAAGCTACAAGTGCAAATTCAAAATAACGATTAATGAATTTATTGTTTGTTTAATATGTGTTTAGTTAAGCTACTAATCGGATACAAAGCAAAGTACCAGAGTCCAGAATGTGTGTAAAATATAAAAAATATACCATATACAGTATATTTGAAAAAATTTTTAAAATATTTTTATTTTTTGACAAACCATATAAGAATATAGCATTCAAAAAAAATTCACTCAATTGTCAGACCTCTTATATAATTATATATCCCTTGGAAGATTTGGTATTTTAAAATATTAAAAAAAAAGATAGTGAAAACCACTGGCAACTACTGCCGAAATGTTGTACACAACAAGTTTTCAATTTCTCTTACATTTACAAATTATGTTAATATATAAACTACAATAGAAAGTAAAACAGCCAAAATAAAATTAAAAAAAGTATTGTAGCCATGTCAAAAATTTAATGTCAAGATTTGGATGGTAATACTCGTTTTGAGACCAAAATAAGTGAGTCACGCAAAATGGGAAAATGGCCCTCGCGCCTTGGTGTAATGGGTAGCGTGCTGGCCTTTTGTACCAAGGGTCGCTGGTTCGCATCCCGTCGCATGCGACAATTTAATTGGCTACCAATAAATTTAAATAAATAGAGACGGGGTCTAAATGGCTTCCGTTGCCGAAAAAGACCCATCAAAATCTCGACATCGAATTTTTGACATGAATCCAATATTTTCTCTCTATATATTTCATATATAGGGTAAGAGAAAGTAAAAATTAAATAGATTACAATGATACAGACAGAGAGTACTACTGTACTTGTTGGCTTTAAAAATGTTCAAATGAAATTAAAATAAATAAATAAAATTCTTTATCTCACTCGGACATGTCTTTTTTACGTTTAAATATATTTTCTCTCTGAAAACGTTTTTTTGAAAACTTTAGGCCTCGGAATAAAGCCGATAATTTGTATGAAAATTTTAGAATTTTTTAAAATAATTATAAGATAGCACCTGGGATATAAATATATATATATCACTCATAAAGCGTCAACATATCCGGCTTAAAATATATCAACATAGTAATGAAATATTACTATCATATCTTTGCAATAAATTTTACTAAATAAAAAAAAAAAATCAGGTAAAATGAATATTCTTTAATTTTTTTCAATTTGAATGTTTATGCATTCGATGATATAAGTAGAGAAAGAAATAAATCTCGTGTCACGTTATGAAGATGTAGGAACTTTATTCGTTTGCTTGCTGGCTTGGCTATCAATGGAGCCAATCTAGACGGACCTGAACATAAATCGGACAACCTGACGGTGGTAGGTAAGCTAAGGACTTGTCACAGGTTTATACAACCCACACAAAGATGATGATGAGGACACCTTGCATTAAGCCAGCTTGTTTAAACACTGCTCTCATCTGCCAAGAATTTTTAATAAAAAATAAATTTTGTAATTTATAAAAATAGAATGAAAAATATTGTTTTAGATAAGATGATTAGCTGATAATAAATAATATCAATTTTAATTTATTATAAAACTGACACGTATGAGGCGACCAATATATATATAATACTGTAGATTCGTGATTCTCCAAGCTTGTTCAGGGAACTATTTGAAACCTTTGAATCTGTCTCAAGCAGGGCCGGATCTAGGGGGGGCAGTGGGTGCACAGTGCCCCGGGCGGCAGATATCAGGGGGCGGCAAATTTTGCGTCTCTAAAAAAAAGGTAAAATATTTTTTCGGACGGGAAAATTTGATTCCGCAAAAAAAAAAAATTTCGCAGAAAAATTTTTGAGATCAGGGAAAATTTTAAGGAGGGGGCGGGAAATTAAATTTTGCCCCCCTTAATGAATCTCCTAGTTCCGGCCTTGGTCTCAAGTGTTCCGAAAAAATATTAATCCGTCTCAAATTAGTTGGGTATAATTGAATAATGATGAAAAGCGACTTTAAAATGGATATAGGTGACGTAGCAGCCAAGGAAATTTATTTAATTATTAATTGTTGACGTTCCGATCACTAAACACGACCTTCATCAGGACATTTTAATATTTTTCTAGTGATTATTGGTATCGATGATTTTATAATTTTGTATCAATATTTTTCAGAGCTTTTAGATTGATATGGTATCAATAATTAATATTAGCTTCACAAGTACTTTCTCCTTAAGTACAGCACCCGTGCCAAATTAGTTCCAAAATGTTGTTTAAAAAAATTTGTCCCAAAGTAAATGCTACATTTATGAAAAGTAATAAAATCGCTTAAAATTAGAATGAAACATTAACTAGGCAGAGAGAGCTTTCTTTGAAAAAAATGATATATTTTTTTCACGGAAACTAAATACAGTCGAAACAAAAAAATCTGGTCAATCACACCAGATTTTTTCCGGCATCGAAGGCCATTTAGACACAGTCTCTATTTATTTCAACTGGTAACCAATCCAATTGAAATAGGATTGTCGCATGAGACGGGATGCGAACCCGCAACCCTTAGTACAGATGGCCAGCACACTAGCACCACTACACCAAGGCCCGAGGCCGACAGGCACTTTTATAACAAGATTCGAAAATTGGTGAAAATGCTCATACAACATGGCATCGTAAAACACGGTTCCATTCTAATACGGTAGTTCCTAGTATGAAAAAATATGATGTGACAAAAGCTCACACTTTCAGTATTTGAAAGTTGTGTGATTGCTAGATTTTTTTATGTCGTTCTCTTTGGTTTCCGGTAGATTAGAATTAAAAATGTAAAATTAATAAACAAAGAAAAAATCATTTTTTTTTTTTTTTTTTTTTTTTTTTTTTCTTTATTTTCCGGCCTTTGACCTTGGGTCATTCAGCCCCACTTTTTATAGTACATTTTACAAAAAACATAATACAATAAAACTTTTATAAAAGTGCATAGTTCATCTGAAAAAACATTAATATAAAAATAAAATATCACAAATAAATGACTA
>JAKCPI010025172.1:0-39216 GCA_023213315.1 Euborellia annulipes
TTATAATTATATATTTTATTCGAAAATGTTCAATATTTCTCACTTGATTTGACTTCTTTTAAATTAACGACACCATTTTTTTTTTTTTTATTGTACTTCTTTTAAATTGTTATAATATTTAAGTTTTTGTATAAAATTATATTAATTTATTTTAATATTATATAATAATTTTTTTTATCTGCGGGACATTTGCATGTTTATGCGGGACGCGGAACATTTCACTTTTGCGCGGGTCTGTCCCTCGAAATCCGGGACATCTGGCATCCCTGGTGCCAGAGGCCCGGACCCTCTCAAAGATAAATTTCCATAAAATTTTCAAAAGGTCAGAGATACCACACAATGCTTTCCTATGGAAAAATAATCCAAGAATTTTTAGTCTCCTGTGGGGACTGGACAAGTGGCAAATTTCATATCGCAATTCCAATTGTGGTCAAACAGAGCGTGACAGACGGACATTTCACAATTATATAGACTCTATATATTGACAGAAGAGATAACTGAGTAAATTATAAATTTCCATCTATGTTATGGTTAATGCCGCTATCTATCTTCTTTTATTCATAAAAAAAAAACTTCCATTAAAATATGAAAAATTAAAACGATAAAATTTCACTATAATGCAATTCTATGAGGAAGGTGTTTTTTTTTTTTTTTTTTTTCAATTTGCGGTGCCATTTATGAGCCCGCCAGTTTGAATGGACGTCGTTGGTTTGCTTTTGCTTTATTTGCCCACCAAGATAGAAAAAGAAGCAAGCAACAGCCTCCTAAGTGAATTTCCTCTCGTCATTCAACGGACAAACTCAAAATTAACTAGTAGCCAGCGAAAATTAATTTAATTAATCTCACAAGGCTACGACCTTTTGTTGAAGTTGTATAAAGTGAGCTCCGCCTCAAAAAAGATGATGTCCCTCTACCTCTAATCTCAATTAAAACTATCCAATCAAGTGTTTTTACTTCTCTTACCTTTATATGGGATGTTAAAATATAGAGAGAGAGAAAGTATTGGATTCATATGTTAAAAAAATTTGATTTTGACGGATATACACGTTTGAGGTCCCTTGAGAAGAGTGGTCTGTCTGTGAACAAAATATCTCAAGAACGAAAAGAGCTATGATGGTTGAAATTTTATATTTAAGTTAGGACCTCGCCTGAGACGTGACAATAAGCTTTTAATCAAAATCGGCAAAGAGTACTAGTACTTTACTGATGTACTTTTTCAGTTTTTTTTTTATTTTCTCAAAATTCGCTCCAACGATTTTGTTTTTAAAATTCATAAATCAATTATTTTAACATACTCTTTAAAATGTATATTCTCATTTTGCCCTTGAAGTGTTTTGAAGTAGACTTTACTCTTGTACTTCTTAGGAAAAAAAATAGGAGTTACGAGGTTGAAATTTTATATTTAAGTTTGGCACTCCACGTGAGGCGTGAAAATAAACTTTTGAACAAAATTGGCTAAAAAGTACTGGTACTTTACTGATGCACTTTTCAGTTTTTTTTTTTTTATTTTCTCAAAATTTGCTTCAAGGGATTTTGTTTAAAATTCAAAAATCACCTATTTTTTAGATGCTCTTTAAAAAGTATATCAATGAAATTTTTCGTGGAAATCGTTTCAAGTACACTTTATTGATGTGGAAGCATTCGTAGCTCAGCGCTATCTATGAATCGGATGGTCAAGTTTGGAACTAAAGTGCTAAGAGCAACTAAATATATCTCGACACAAAAAAGCGGGGACCAGCACGATGCACACCTTTACTCTTACTCATGGGTAAGAGTAAAGTTGTGCCGTGCGTGAGTACCTGTTAGGCCTTGCCGTAAAGGGAGGTGGAAAATTACAGCACGGGCGGAGGGGGGGAGGGCGTAAAATCTAAGGCGAATGACTCGGCTAGTATATTTAAATTAATGTAAGGAACACGTACACGTACGTGAACGGCAAGTTTTCTTCTTTCTCTAATCATTCGAATTATTAATCGTATCTTGGAATAAGACACAAAAGAGAAAGGGGTAAAAACGACCAAATTTGAAAAAAAAAAACTTATGGCGGTTCTCGCATCTAGTAACCTGTATTAATTTCTATAATAATCTATATATATATATAATTTGGTAATGTCCTTCTGTCTGTCCGTCTGTATGTATGTCTGGCCCTCTATTTAGGCTACTTCCAGTTGGAATTTTGAAATGAAATTTTATATGCATAAAGAGGACCTTCTCGGGATTACAGGAAAATTATTTTCATCCCGAAATTCCTATAACTTTTTGAGTTATTAATTCTTAAAGTTACGATTTCCTCCCATAGGAAATGTATAGAGAAATATTTATGTATTCTTTTCATTTGTGTATTCCATGAATGTAAACAAATCCTCAAGCAGGCACTGGATTGGAATGGAATAATAATAATTTTCACACTAGCCCTCGGGGCTTGGTGTAGAGGTTAGCGTGCTAACCTCGTATACCAAACGTCGCGGGTTCGGACCCCAGGCAGTCCGATGATTTTATTTAAGCCATTTGGATACCAAATGGCTTAAATAAGAATGCCTGGACCCCTAATATGTGTATTAATCTCTACAACGGATATCGTCTAAAGTCTTAAATGGCCTAAGTTGCCCAAAAGACTGTGTGAATGTGTGTGTGAGTGTTTAAAAAAAAAAAAAATTCTTTTCATAATTAAGAAGAACAGGCGAGGGTCCGCCGCAGGTGGGCGGGGGTCCAGGCCCCCCGGCTAGTAGTATTAACAAATAAATAAGCCACACTTTCTGTTCCCGAATACCGAGGTTAGATTATTTAAAATACACAAGTACAAAAGATATAAAAAAATTAACCAAATTATCGTTCCATTTTTTTCATTATTATAACGTTATAGGCCCTATTTGCTATTTAACAATTAATTAATTTTTTTTTTTTTTTGAGAGTAAATTATTCGTAAACTGTTTCTTTTGATCATCATTAAGTAATTAAGCTATTGAGCTTAATTTGTATTGAATGATAACGAAGTAATTGCGTATGAATCTGTTTTTGCTTCTTCATCAAAAGAGAAGGGCTTTAATAAAATAAAATTTAAAAAAAAAATAGACCACGAAACTTGCCCAACTTGCCCGCTCTTAACGGGCAGGGGAAAGTTGGGCTATTTTGTTTTATTTTATTTTATTAAAGCCCTTTTTTATTTCCGTGGAAATAAAGAAACACAAAAAAGACTTTAATGAAATTAATAATAAAAAAAAAAAATTGTAAAGTTGGAAAACTTTCCGGGTGGTTGGTTGTATAGTAGAGGAAAGTTGTGCAACTTTTTTTATTCAAGTGGCGGATAAATTTTTTTATAATAATATTTTATGGGTGGAAATATTTGTTAAAAAGAAGATGGAAAGGCGGCCGCCCAAAAAAAAAAACCCCCCCCGCTCTCTATTGAAGTTCAGACGTTTCGGGTAAAATTTATTCACCACATCTTCAGTGAACACTAAAAATAGAGTACATATATAGCGTATTGATTTTAAAAGAGAAAATTTTGGGTTTTCTCCATTATTTGGTGTGTATCTTTAGCTATAAAAACAACGTTTTTAAATATTATAAGAAATTTTAAAACCTGTTATATATCATCATATTATCTAAATAGAATACATAGAATAAATAATGTGTCATCTATGTATCATTGTAAAGACTTAACTCTCTCTCACTAGAACGTAAGTCTTATAAAAATACTAAAATTGTCATCTTTTTTTGAAATCAATACGCTATATATGTATTCTATTTTTAGTGTTCACTGAAAGATGGGTGAATAGAATTTTTACCCGAAACGTCTTAAAGTTTTAAATATGTTTTGAAATTTTTTTTTTTTTTGGTGCCTCTCCTTTTATATATATATTATAAAATTTATTATTTCATTAATCGTAGAATTTAATAAAATTCGTTAAGTGATATATTTATTTGTATGTGTCGCTTGATTTGAATGAAATTTTAATTGCTTTTTTTATGGCAATTATTGATACTCCAAGTGCAACTTGAAATAATTAATTTTAACATTCTGCTCAGGAGAACATCCACTTTCAGAATATTTCGTTTAAATATATTAAAAAAAAAAAAAATTTCCGCCGCGCGCTCTCACGGTGTAAAATGACGTCATATTAAAAATAAAGATTTTTGAAAAAAAAAAAAAAAGGAATCTGGTGTGACTGTCGCACACCACTCAACTTTCTCTTACCTTCGGTAATCGAAAGTTGTGTTCTGTGTTTCTCACAATAGATCTTTTGTGTCAACATGTATTTAGTTTCCGACAGTACGGTACATTCGAATTTCAAGATGTAAAATTTATAAGTATGGGAAAATATTTATATTTTGTTACCATTGGCAATGGTATCTTTTCTATGAATTACAAGAGTAAAGTGGGCTTCAGAAGATTGCAATGGCAAAATGAGAATATACATTTTAAAGAGAACCTAAAAAATAATTGATTTTTGAATTTTAATCAAAATCGTTGGCGTGAATTTTGAGGAAATCGAAAAAAACTGAAAAAGTGCATCAGTAAAGTACTAGTACTCTTTGGTCGATTTTGTTCAAAAGCTTCGTGTCACGTCCCATGGGGGTGCCTAACTTAAATATAAAATTTCAACCTTCTAGCTCTTTTCGTTCTTGAGATATTTTGTAAACCATTTTTTTGGATTCAGGGGACCTCAAAACGTGTATATCCATCAAAATCTCGACATCGAATTTTTGACATGAATCCAATACTTTCTCTCTATATATATATTAACATATATATAGAGGTAAGAGAAAGTAAAAAGAGGAAATATACTCGATACTTTCTGGTATCAATACTTTTTTTCGATACCACATCCCTACACACAGTCTTTTAGGGAACTTAAACCATTTTAGACTAAGTACAATAAACGTTAATTGTATTATAATATATATATTTAATCCAGGAAGTCTTATTTGACATTTGGTATGTCCAATATCTCATTAAAACTATTTATTATTTGATAAGTTCAAATATAAGAAAATATCAATTTGAAATATTAATATTCTCGAATACTCCGTATTTTATAAGCAGGATTTAGAAGAGATCTTCAATGTAAAAAAATATTTTTAATTTTATTTTATTATTTATTTATTTATTATTATTATTATTTTTTTTTTTTTTTATAATAAATCTCGCATTCATTATTTGATTAAAATTGAATTTTAATTGCCTTCCATTGTTGTGATCTTTTTTTTTTTTTTTTTTTTTCTTTACCTTAAAAGGCAATTAGCGATGCTCCAGGTGCAATTTAAAATCGTTATTTTTAATAAGGATGCAACAAGTTTAGATACAAGGTGTCGTATATCATTTTAATCGGGACAACGTCTAGTTTCCGAATATGCGTATATTAAATACTATTTGTTATGTAATTGCTTCTACCCCCCCCCCCCTTCTCACATGCCAGTCGAAATATTTGCTAATTAAAGATGATGTGAGAGGGTCCATCAATTGCTGGTTTTTATTCTCCGGTTCTTTCCTATAATGTTTTTATTTTAAATTATTAAACATAAAATTTCCATTAACATTCATCATTAATTTTTCAAAGAATATATAAATATACATTTCCTATGGGAGAAATCGTAGATTCAACAATTAATAACTTGAAACGAAATTTTGCAGTTCTATAGAGGAAGTTATGTAGAATTCAAGAAATACTCGGATGCCGGAATCCTCAAAATTTTTTGAAATTGAAAAGTGGTTTTCGCGACATGATCTGTCTTTGGGTGGGTTGGTGTGCGGGGTGTGGGTGGGTGTGTCCATTTTTAAGCATGAATGAATTGAGCTATGAGGCTGAAATTTTATATATAAGTTAAACACCCCCCGGGACCGTGAAAATAAGTTTTTAATCAAAATCGGCCAAAGAGTACTAGTACTTTACTGATGCACTTTTTTGAGTTTTTTTTTTTTTTTTTTTTTTTCGATTTCCTCAAAATTCGCTTCAACGATTTTGTTTAAAATTCACAAATTTAGATGCTCTTTAAAATGTATATTCTCATTTTGTCATTGCAATCTTCTGAAGACCACTTTACACCTGTACTTCATAGGAAAGATAAGATGAAATGGTTGCCATGGTAACAAAATATAAATAATTTCCCATACTTATAAATTTTACATCTTGAATTCTAATATATCGGCGGAAACTAAATATATGTCGACACAAAAAAATCTCGTGTGACAAGCACAGAACATAACTTAAGGTAAGAAAAAATTGTGTGCTGTGCGACAATCACACCGGATTTTTTTTTAACAATGAGAAGAAATAAGGTAGCAGAAAGCAAATAATGAAAAAAAAATTCTTTATTTTCCGAAAATTAAAATTAAATATACAAATTAAACACTAGGTTATTTGTTTCAAAGGTTTTATTAATTAAAAAATTAACACTTGATACGTATTTCGACAATTCCTTGTCATCATCAGAGGTGATTACATTCTAATACCTATAGGTATTAGAATGTAATCACCTCTGATGATGACAAGGAATTGTCGAAATACGTATCAAGTGTTAATTTTTAATTAATAAAACCTTTGAAACAAATAACCTAGTGTTTAATTTGTATATTTAATTTTAATTTACAAAATGTTTCAACGAGAACCAACGGTCGAAAGTTTAAAACTTTATTTTCCGCTTTATTTAACACAAAAGTCGACGTTTCTGTCGATTCTTCTGGCCTTCATCAGGATAAATGTTGTGATAGCATGACTTCTGGTTCGAGGTCGAGGTAAACATAGCACATGACCTGATGAAGTCGGGGAAGAATTGGCCGAAACGTCGACATTTGTATAAAATAAATTGGAGAAAGAAGAATATTATTTTTTCTTTATCTGCTTTCTGCTGCCTCTCATTATTTATTATAGACGAAGTGAGCCTAAATTGTACCTACAACTTGTTAAGCAAATGTCCAATTATCTTTTTTTCGAGTTTCGGGCATATAAGCTACACGCACCTTAGTTTCTGGGGTCCTTATCACTTAAAACGATATGGCCTTAAATACAGATAAATGCTCTGTTATCTCTTTTACAAAAAAAAATAAAAAATTCGGTAACTTTATTTATTTTATTTATTATTTATTTATTCAATCAATTGTACATAGGGCTATATGCCCCTCTTAGTGTACATGAGGTAAAATCAGCCAACTCAAAGGCAAAACGCGAGCCGCCGACCATCAGTCGCCCCCCCCACAAGGCCAGAATCCCAAGGCCCCACGCGCCGCAGGCCCTTCGCCCCGATCAGGAACCAGCTCCAACCATCAGCTCGAAGGTAAGGCGTCTAAATGCGCCAACTTCACGACATCCCCGGATCTCGGAAGGGAGGCCATTCCAAACCCGGCATGCGGTCGCCGCAAACGACCGCGCCATCATACCCGACCTATGCACCGGACAGGCAAGGGTTCGCGACCTACTCGAGGCCCCAAAGTGCAGCGTCTCGGACAGATAGAGTGGGATGCCAGACCTCAAGGTTTTAAAAATAAAGTTGACATATCTGGTATGCCTATACGAGTGGAGGTTGCCCCCCAGGACATCCGCGGCCCGATGGGAAATACGCTCTCTCGGCGCAACACCGAACACATATCTTAGGCAGGCATTAAAGGCGACAGTGAGCCTACGCCTAGAACGGGAGTCCAGGTTATAGAATACCACATCCCCATACAGGAAGTGAGGCAAAACCAGTGATGTCATCAGTCGGCGCCTCAGCCACTCCGGCGTGAGCGACGCCAACCTCCTCAGCGAGTAAACTACAAAATTAATTCCAACGAGCTGATTCGTAAGAATTTTGTTAGTGACCTTGGAATTACTTTTGATCATGAACTTTCATTTAACAAACACATAGAAAATATTGTTAATAAGGCATATAGAATGCTAGGCTTTGTCAAGAGGAATAGCAACAGCTTTTTTAAGAAAGATACCTTATTGAGATTGTACTATTCGTTGGTGCGATCTCAGGTTGAGTTTGCTCCCCTAATATGGTATCCTTCAACTAATGTTCAAATTGACTTAGTTGAGTGTGTCCAAAGGAAATTTTTGAAATTTCTTTTTTATAGAGAGTTCGGAATTCCGGGAACTATGGTTCCATATGTTGAACTTTTAGATCTGTCTGTCTTTCTGATAGAAGGAAGAACGATATTATTATTATTATTATTATTATTATTAAATACAAAAAAGGCTGAGAACTTTACAGTTCTATTAAGCCTAAAATTTACAAGTTGTGAACACTTATTGTGAAACAATGTGGTTTTATTAAGTTAGATTATGATGCATAATTAAATCTAGTTTATTTTTACTTTCTTATATGTATATATGTAATATATATATATATAGAGAAAGTATTGGATTCATGTCAAAATTGATGTCGAGATTTTGATGGATCTTCACGTTTTGAGGTCCCTTGAATCCAAAAAAGTGGTTTTCGGACATGGTCTGTCTGTGTGTGTGTCTGTGTGTCTGTGTGTCTGTGAACAAAATATCTCAAGAACGAAAAGAGCTAGGAAGTTGAAATTTTATATTTAAGTTAGGCACCCGCATGGGATAGTGACACGAAGCTTTTTTGAACAAAATCGACCAAAAAGTACTAGTACTTTACTGATGTATTTTTTCAGTTTTTTTCGATTTTCTCAATAATTTGCTTCCAACGATTTTTTTTAAAATTCAAAAATCAATTTATTTTTTAGATTCTCTATAATAATGTATATTCTCTCATTTTGTAGATTGAAATCTTCTGAAGACCACTTTACTTTGTATTTCCATAGAAAAGATAGGAGGAAATGGTTGCTATGGTATCAAAATATAAATATTTTTCCCCATACTTATAAATTTTTACATCTTGAATTCAATTGTACCCTTTTACTGTCGGAAACTAAACACATTCGACACAAAAAATCTGGGTGACAAGCACAGTACACAACTTTCGATTACCGAAGGTAAGAGAAAGTTGTGTGCGTGCGCCAGTCACACCAGATTTTTAAATATGTTGATTGATGTTGAGTCTATAATATCACTTGATAAATTGTTCCAAGTTTCAAAGATTCTGTTGGTGATGTAATATTGTCTATGCTTCGTTTTGAATTTTTCTTTCTTGAGCTTATATTTATGACCACGGAGACGGTTATCGAAGTTTAGTGAGTATAAGGACGAAATGTTTGCATAATTGAAGTTCAATATACGGAAGCTTATGATTAAGTCACCCCGAAGACGACGCTCATGGAAACTAAGCAAATTGGCCATTTTTAATCTGTCTTGGTAGGTTGGTCGATTGAGACCAAATGTGACCCCGTAGCTCGACGTTGAACACTTTCGAGCAGTGACTGATCGCGCACCAGCACCGGACACCACACAGGACCCGTGTACTCTAAGAGTGGGCGAACGTACGTTTTGTACAGCTGAATCGAGGTCTTAAATGAAACGTGAACGAAAGTCCTACGGAGGAGATACAACATGGAGTTGGCTCTCTTGCATGTTGTAAGAATATGCTCAGACCAATTGAGATCTGAGGTGATGGTCACTCCCAGATCGATGTGTGATGACACTTTGTTGAGGGGGCAGTTGTCCAGGTGATATTGAAGACATGGATTAGTTTTTCCCATATGTAGGACTACACATTTGTCTGTATTTAAAGGAAGAAGCCAGTCGCTGCACCACTGCACTATCGAATTAAGGTCATTTTGAATAAAATCATGTTGAGTCAGCGGATTGCCATATATTTTGGTGTCATCGGCATAGAATGATTTCTTACACTTTATGAACGAGTCCAAGTCACCTGCATATAGGATGTACATTAGTGGGCCGAGTATTGATCCTTGGGGGACTCCACTGGTCACCAGCCTATCTGTAGAATATTCCCCTCCAACTTTAACACGAAAATGCCGGTCTGACAAGTAATTCTCCAACCATAGTTGCTGCTATGCTGGCCAATCTTGAAAATCTCTTGAGCAATCGCTGGGACTGCAGCGAATTGCTTGCCAAAGTAGGCTTTAGAGTCCCAGCTTTTTCTCTGAGATCTGGCTCACTATTTTATCTTGACAGAGCACGTACAAGAATGTTAGAGAAGTCTCTGATTCACAGAATGTGTTCGGAGTACACGCGAAGGGAAACTACCCTATTGAATTAAGGACTCCTTTCTTTTTAATTAGGAATTTTTTATTTTTTTTTATTGTTTGCCCTCTTGCCTTCTTGTTTAAATTTTATCTGTTTACTTAATATTAAAACTAATGTAGTGTTTATGTAAGTAACCCATCGCTCTCTATAATTGGACATTTGTTGTCTGTAGAGAGTTAGTTAACTGTAACTGACAGCGGGTGTTTGGAGTTATAGTTAAATAAATAAATAAATTTAAAACTTGAACAGAGCCGCAGTGACAACCGTCTCTACTGTTTGTCAGTAGGTTAATATTGAAATAAATTTTAAAATTTTTTTCAATTTTTTATTAATAGTGGAGGCTGACTGGTTTGCAAACATCAGTTTGCCGACAAACAGTAGAGACGGTTGCCACTGCGGCTCTGTTCAAGTTTTAAATTTGAAGAAAAATCCGTCCCAGAATCTTCATTTAATTAAATAAATAAATAAATAATAAAACGAAACGATATATAGACCATGTTACGCATTAGTGTGTCAAGCGCCATCTACCGAGTTTTGAGAAAATTAACATTAAAGTTTTTTAACAAAACGAAACAGACCAAGAAATTATCAACACCAGAAGCAGGAGGTTTACTTGGCGTGTGAGGCAGGTGGAGATGCAAAATAAGTAAATAAATACAATTTATTTTCAGGATTTTTTATTGTTGACGACCAACCGCAGTAATATATATTATTTCTAAGCATTGAGAAAAAGAAAAGAAAATAATTCAAAGAATTAATTCTAAATATTGGCCACATCTTGCTTCTGTGAGTTAATTTTCATTAAATTTATCGTTAATTGGTTCTTAGTGATGATAAAAATTTTAGTAGATCTAGTAGACAAAGGCCATTAGCCTGCTGATAGAATAAACGTTTCGCCGTTTTATTTTATTTTATTTTACCATATTGTTTTTACTTTTATTAATTTTCGATTTTGTTATTAGGCCTTCGACAATCCGAGCTTTTTATAAATATATACACATACATTAGCATTCACGATTGTGAGTCTTCCGACCAAGTTTGCTATAGGCACTTTCGAAATTATTTCTAATGTCACGTGAAGTAGTTTCTTTTGTAATATCGAAACATAGGATTTTGGTGAGTTTTGCCATCATTATTTTGTATTATCTTTAATTGACTGATGTTTGGGTGTCTTACCGCTTTTATCAATTCACTTTGTAAATTTCAGACCTGATGGTGGTTACTTATGATAACCGAAACCAATATACTGCGGTTGGTCGTCAACAATAAAAAATCCTGAAAATAAATTGTATTTATTTACTTATTTTGCATCTCCACCTGCATCACACGCCAAGTAAACCTCCTGCTTCTGGTGTTAAAGTTTTTTGTTTTCATTGGATTCTATATAATTTTTCTTGTCAATTGTGCAAGTAACATTAAATATAAATTTTTTTAGGACATATTTCATAAAAAATATTATTAATTATAGCATTTGAAACAATATTCCGTGCTTAACTCAATTTTTAATTTTTTTTTGGCGCTTGACACACTAATGCATAACAGGGTCCATATAGGGCTATTTAAAAAAATGCAATTGATGAAAAACGTCGAGAAATTAAGCGGATACCATGTCTTTAATATTTCGCTAAAGAAAAAAAAAAAAAAAAACAAGTTCCATAATATGAGTTCATTTATTCCAAAAGTGTATTTCAATTTAGATTTAAATTATCTCTCCCTATAGAGAGGTTTATAAAAAAAAAACAAAAAACTTTCTTTTTTTTTTGACCTTTTATCCTGCAATAAGATCAGCCTCAGATTGGCTGCTTAAGCCCCTCGCCTGGCATACGACACTCGGATAATTGACGTCATTTACATAATTTAAAATTGATGGATTTAGTCAAAGAAGAAATTATCATTTTTAGTCGATTAAAAAACAGAAAAATAAAGATAACATGTAAGAGATCAAATCTGCTCTGCGTGTATATATAATGGCGGAGTGTCTGTCTGTCTGTCTGTCTCTACCCAGATCTCTCAAGGAAAAAATTCTGGTATGACTGGTCGCGACAGCATAAAAGCATAAAAATATAGCCAGATATAGGCTATTAGGGAATCGTCTGTTAGACTAGTCTGCCATCTATTGCAAGAATCCTGAACTAATTTGACAGTTGAATTTTAAATAAATCATCTAAGCTTATTTTAAAAATTTCTTAATTAATATGTGATTAATAATAACAAAATAAATTCATTTTTAAATTTAAAAAAAAATTAAAGATTATTGGGACAGATTGTTTTTTTGTATTTGCTTGATAACAAAGAAATTAATTACGATAATTTTTTAATAAGTCATTAAAAAGATTATAGCTCCATGTCCCAATAATCTCTTATGAATTTAATTCATTTAAAAAAAAATCTGGTGTGACTGGCACACAGCACACAACTTTCTCTTACCTTCGGAAATCGAAAGTTGTGTTCTGTGCTTGTCACACCAGATTTTTTTGCGTCGACATGTATTTAGTTTCCGACAGTAGGGTACATTCGAATTTCAAGATGTAAAATTTATAAGTATGGGAAAATATTTATATTTTGTTACCATGGCAACCATTTCTCCTATCTTTTCCTGTGAGTAAAGTGGTCTTCAGAAGATTTCAATGACAAAATGAGAATATACATTTTAAAGAGTATCTAAAAAATAATTAATTTTTGAATTTTAATAAAAAATCGTTGGAGCGAATTTTGAGAAAATCGAAAAAAAAAAACTGAAAAAGTACATCAGTAAAGTACTAGTACTCTTTGGCCGATTTTGTTCAAAAGCTTCGTGTCAGGTCCCATGGGGGTGCCTAACCTAAATATAAAATTTCAACCTCATAGCTCTTTTCCTTCTTGAGATATTTTGTTCACAGACACACACCACACACCCGCCACAGACAGACCATGTCGCGAAAACCACTTTTTTGGATTCAGGGGACCTCAAAACGTGTATATCCATCAAAAACTCGACATCGAATTTTTGACATGAATCCAATACTTTCTTTATATATATATTAACATTAGGGTCCGACCGAAACAAGATTTTCAGCGAAACCGAAACCGAAACCGAATATTCGGCCTCAACCTTAGTTTCGGCCGAAACCGTAACCGAAACAGAAACTTGTATTTCCTATAAAAAATTTTTTTCATTTTACTTTTTTTTTTTGAATTTTTTCCCTCCCGTGAAAATCATTTTACCTTTTTTTAGGGAGACTAAAATTTTTTCTCCCTCAAGAGCGAATTATTTGACCTTTTTTATTTTTTTGCATGCGAGTCTCATCCCATTTTTTCAGACTCTGGTTTCGGCCGGCCGAAAGGTTCGGCCACTTTTTGGCCGAAACCGAAACTACGGCCGAAACCATGATTTTGGCCGAAACTGGCCGAAACTGGCCGAAACCGTAACCGAAACCGAATATTCGGTCGGTTCCTAATTAACATATATATAGGTAAGAGAAAGTAAAAATCGTTGAACTGTTATCTAAATAAAAGATAACACTCACTTTAAATTATTATTATTTAAAAAGTTAGAAATACATTTTGAATATTAGACAAGAGTTAAATGTAAAACCTTTATTTTAATTTAATTACAAAGTTTAGCTAGAGATCACTATAATAAGCATTAATTCTATTTGTTATATTATTTGTTTGTTTGTTTGTAAAGTTGAGGAACAAAATAAAAAAAATCTGGTGTGACTGGCGCACAGCACACAACTTTCTCTTACCTTCGGTAATCGAAAGTTGTGTACTGTGCTTGTCACACCAGATTTTTTGTGTCGACATATATTTAGTTCCCGACAGTACGGAACATTTGAATTCAGATGTAAAATTTATAAGTATGGGAAAATATTTATATTTTGTTACCATGGCAACCATTTTTCCTATCTTTCCTATGAAGAACAAGAGTAAAGTGGTCTTCAGAAGATTTCAATCGCAAAATGAGAATATGCATTTTAAAGAGCATCTAAAAAATAATTGATTTTTGAATTTAAAAAAAAATCGTTGGAGCAAATTTTGAGAAAATCGAAAAAAACTGAAAAAGTACATCAGTAAAGTACTAGTACTCTTTGGCCGATTTTGATTAAAAGCTTATTTTTCCGGTCCCGGGGGTGTTTAAGTTAAATATAGAATTTCAACCTCGTAGCTCAATTCCTTCATGCTTAAAATTGAACACAGACACACACACCCACCCACACACCCACCCACCCACCCACACACACACAGACAGACCATGTCGCGAAAACCACTTTTTGGATTCAGGGGACCTCAAAACGTGAAGATCCATCAAAATCTCGACATCGAATTTTTGACATGAATCCAATACTTTCTCTCTATATATATATTACATATATACATAGGTAAGAGAAAGTAAAAAAAAGTATCTTTTAAATAGATACATGAAGCAATAAAAGAAAAAACAAAATTCCTCTGGGGAAATTTAAAAGTTTTAATGGCGCCAATACTTTAAAAAATAAAAACGACGACTTGATAAATAGGCTATTAATAATAACAATCAGTTATATGTTCCAAAATATTTTTTTTTTTTTTGTTTTTTTAATTAATAAATAACTTGAATATGTACTGAGTGAAATTTTAATTTGCAAAATGCCCCAACGAGAGATTTCGTTCAAAAGCTGGCTTAAATTAAATTTAATTACAATCTATCATACTTATATATAAAAGGCTAAAGAGGTGTCCGATGTGTGAAACAACCAATCAGGCCTCAGGGATGACTCAGGGATAGCGCTGATTGGCGAAATTCAGAGAGGGCGGGGCAGAGTCGGAGAGGCAAATTCAAAATTTTTTTTTAACCAGGAGAGATATCAATTTGGTTTCTTCACTAAAACCTACCTTAGATAAGAATCTAAATTCGGTGTTTCAGGGTTTTTTGAAATTCGGCCCCTAAGTGCCCCAAATCGTCAATTTAGGGTAAAAATTTTGATTTTACTTTAATGTCTAAACAAGAAGAGATAGCATTTTGCTTTCTTTGCTGAATCCTTCCTTAGATAAAAATCTAAAATCGTTGTTTCAGAGTATTTTGAAATTCGGCAGCCCCCCCCTCCCCCAAATTTTTAATTCTTCTATTTCTTCAAATATTAACATGCTTCTTTGGATTTAAAATTCTTGAATGAATATCTATCAAGGAGTTTAATAGTTTAAAGATTTTTTGTGTAATTGCCCACCCCCCCCCCCCCCCCCCACCCCGAAATTTTTATTTTAAAACTGTTTAATTTTTTTAATAGGTCCCTGTCCGCCTGATTTCATTTGCATGCCCGTTGGCCGGAATCAGTTTAATAAAGGAAAATTTAGACTTGCTACCCGCCCGTAATTTTCTCATGGCCTTCAAAACCTACAGGCCGGGCAGGGCGAATACTCAAATTTTAAACTTGATTCAGTGTATTTTCATTTAGGCAAAAATCATATGGGCTTTAAAATTAAGAGGAAAACTACTGATCACGCCCCGAGACGCCGCCCGCCAGGGCCAAGTTGAGATGGGCGCGGCGAAGCCGCGCCTTTCTCAATTTGTATATTTATAAGTCCGTTCGTCTGTCGTGCTCTTTTTGATCAACTTATAGTTGATACAATTTGCACACTTCAAAGAAAAATACCCTGTCTCAAATGGGGAGGCTCAAAAAATTTTCCAATTAGAAAGTATTGGGTTCTATCTCAGCCTATGTATTAATTATTCGCCAATTAATTAATTTAATAAAATTAATTATTAATTAAATCCCACAAATAAAAAATAATTAAATCTGTAATATATTATAATTAAATTTTTTTTTTTTTAATTTGATGCTTTTAAGAGAATAAATATCGGTAGATGGAAAGGTATTTATAAAATAAAAATACATAAAACAAAATAATATTATTTTAACAAATACACAAATTTTTTACTTTCTCTTACCTCTATATATGTTAATACATATAGAGAAAGTATTGGATTCACGTCAAAAATTCGATGCCGAGATTTTGACAGATATACACGCCCCTGAGCCCAGAAAATAAATGGTGAAATCTTTAGCTGAAAAGTCATTCTTTCTAAACGTTTATTCAACATAATTATACCTCTTAAGTCAGAGGAGTTATTCAAGCCGCTTAACTTTTTCGTGCATGCTTCCTAACCGGCCACTATAGACACACGATTTGTAAGACGTTGTCACGTCAAAAGTGGTTTTCGCGACATGGTCTGTCTCTGTGGGTGTGTTCAATTTTAAGCTTGAAAGAATTGAGCTTGGAGGTTGAAATTTTATATTTAAGTTTTCTACCCTCCCGGACCGTGAAAAGAAGCTTTTGAATAAAATTAGCCAAAGAGTACTAGCACTTTACTCATGTACTTTTTCAGTTTTTTCAAAAAATTGCTAGATAATTTTTATTTTTATTATAATTGATTTCTGGAAAATATATTTTAAATTTAGTACCAGTGTAATATAATAATTTTGTATATTTTACATATAATATTATATGGTTTTCGAATGGGGGGGGGGCGCTAAAAAGGTATTGTGCCCCGGACGCGAGTTAAGCTCGCTACGCCACTGACTCTTGCCCATTTTTGTTGCCAGCTCTTGGAATATTTTAAGAAGAAACAAACTGTTACGTTTATTTTGACGCACAGTGTAATAATTATCTGAACTAACTTGTCAAAAAAATTGGCTCCTAGCTAAACATGAAGCCTGGTGGTCCAGCTAGTCAATTATTACCATCTGTATTCTTTATAAGATTGTTTTGAAGAATTTTGCCTGTTTAAGCAAAAATCTGTGTGTTGGTTGCATTGCTCTTTAAATGTCCAGTGTCTACTTTTGGCTGATACAGATAGTATCTATATATTTAGATAAAAGTTTTGTTATTCTTTTTTTCGTTCTTATTTATTTGAAATAGATTTGATGTTAATAATTGATTGAAACTCGGGTGACCTAGCGAATATCCATCTTATTTGACTTTCAAATGTAATTATAGATCGATGAAAGGGAAATTCGATTTTCTATTGAAGTGATTGCTTTGTTTTTAAAATAAAATTATTCAATCATAACTATTCTTTGACGTTTCTAAATTTGGAATTAATTATTATAAAATCTGCGTCCAGTAGCCAACGGAAATACAACTAAGCTGGTAAACTTTCCATAATGAATGCCAAAGGTCAAGGCTACGCATCCCGTCTTAAGCGAGAAAAATTTCTTTCAATGGAATTAGATACCAATCAATTGAAATAAATGGACCCTGTTATGCAATGGTGTGTCAAAGACCAGAGAAAATCAACATTAAAATTTTTCTGATTTAAATTGTTTTGATTAGATTATATATCATTTTTTTTGTCAATTGTGCAAGTAAATACTGTAATTATGGCAGATATTTATAAATTATCTCTAAAAATACGACTAATTTAGAGAAAAACTATAAAATATAAAAAATTATTTTTGCAAAATTCTCCAAGTCCAATTTGCAATTTGCAAAAATGCTTCAAAGTCTCTTGATAATAAATAAAATAATTTTAGGTTATAATTCAAAAATTAAAACGAAGATATTATTAAAGTTCTTTTATGGTTATATTTAATACTAAATAGCTTAGAAACTTTTTATCAAAATTACATTAATAAATTTTAAATAGTATTAACGTTTTAAAATTAAATACAAAGTGATAACAAAATTTTCTCATCAATTAATTCCTGAATGGAAGTGAACATGGAAACAGCGACAGTAAATCAAAGTTATAATGAAATTGACTTAATATCGAAATCGCTCTGATCCTCATCTTCATTATCAGGAATAATATCTAAAAATTAAATTTTGACATCTACGAATTCATTTCTCATTTTTCAAAAAAAAAAAAGGATTTTGGTTTATTTAAGTTTAAATAAGTTTTTATTGGTTGTTAACACCATAAAAAACAACGTGTAAGGAACATAAATCATAATTGCAAAATGAAAATCCTGCATTGAAATATTGTAAAAATAATTTTATGCTTTTACATTAAATATAAATTTTTTTAGGACATATTTCATAAAAAATACTATTAATTAAAGCATTTGAAACAATATTCCTTTGCTTAACTCAAATTTGAATTTTTTGGTCTTTGACACACCATTGCATAACAGGGTAAATGTAATATAAAGTATTTATTGTTAAAAGATCAATGAAAATGCATTAAATATTATTAGCTACCATTCTGACATCTCTTGGCAAATTTTTGAATTACTTGATTTTTTGGGCATACTTTTTATGACACACAACGCCATCTTATCGGGAAAAACATGCGTAACACACTTCGCTCCTATTCCGTCTTAAGGCAAGATAGAGATTCCAATGCTTTCAAATGGGACATTTCAAAGATTTTTGAACCTCCCCATTTGGGGATTCGAGTGTTTTTTTTCCTGTCTCTCCATAATGTCCTCTATAAGAATGCAAACCAATTAATCAGCAATTGTGTTATAGAATATTTTCCCCTTTCTCTTCCTATTCATATAAATTGGAAGGATTCAACTCTCCGAATTCCAAAGCACTATTTGAAAGGAAAATTTTACATCAGATTGCTTTTAATAACTTTTATTATTTAGATTTCGTATTGTTTTAATAAAAAAAAAAAGTTGAAATTTTTAGTAAAACTTTTGTATTAGCAAATCCATTAAAAAAAAAAAAAACATTTTAACAAATTTCTCCTATCACAGAGGGATAAGGAGGGATTATTCTCGGCTGCTAAGGGTTTAATGAATGTATTGTATATCTACAAAAAAAATTGTATTATATCGATCGCGAGCCACCAATCCGAGGCCTCACCGTTACTTTTTTTTTATTCTGCCCGTCTAGCCCACCGCCATTGTTACAAAATATACATGTATCTAATTAATTTAACACTTTATTAGATTAAAAGCTAATTTTTTAATATGTTATTAATCACTATCAAATACGTATAAAATAAAATTCTTGAAGCAGATCTGACGCAGGGTTATCGTGTAATTAATTATTAAAAAATTGAAATTTAACATGTAGCCTATGGGGAATGTCGACGAAACGCACACATATCGAATTATATAGCCACCTCTGCATTAGATACAAAAACAAAAAAAGAACACCTTTTCATGTACTGTCCTAAATTTAAAAAAGAACGCTCCATCCTAAAACAATCTATAGTGCCCCATTTCCCAAGTCCGCCTGATTTTCTAGAAATCATCAAGAACCCTACAGACGCCATTACAGCAGCTCTCTACAATTTTTACATCTCTACCAAAATTATTCTGTGACTTTTATAAAATAGCTTCTTTTCATAGCCTCTTTTTCATACAATGTTTTTGCAAATATGTTTTTTTGAACTGTGTTTTTCTTATAAACTTATTTATTAATTATGTTTTTTTTGGAACATGCTTTTCTAATCATGTTTTTTCATAATATGTTCCTTTTTGTTTGTATACACAATATTTTGTAAAATGTTTTGTATAACCTGTATTTTTTATATTGTATAAATTTTTTATGGCGGGATGGCCTCTGGCCAACAGCCAAGAATAAAAAAAAAAAAAAAAAAAACTTACATTTTTATCAATTCACTTCCGAGGAATACGCTAAACATAAAATCAAAAGTTTCTGCCGAAGGCTTTTAAAGATATTTTAACAAGAAAATCAAAAAATTCTCCAAAATAAAAATAAAATTTAATCTAATAAATATTGTAATTGATTCAATATCTTATATAATATTGTAGACAGTAAATTCAACACAAATCATTAAAATTACAATTTAAATAAATTTCGACATAAATTATTATATTTTTGAATATTTTTTTTTTTTTTTTTTTTAAACATTCACACTTTTTTCTCATTCACATTCACACTCACACACACATTCACACAGTCTTTTCGGCAACTCAGGCCATATAAGGCTTTGACGCTAACCGTTGTAATTAAGATATCAATTTGGGGTTCAGGCATTTCTATTTAAGCCATCTGGTATCCAAATGGCTTAAATAAAATCATCGGACTGCCTGGGGTCCGAACCCGCGACTTTTAGTATACGAGCTTAACACGCTAACCCCTACACCAAACCCCGAGGGCTATTTTCACAAATTAATTCCACTCCAAAAAAAAAAAGGGATGAAATTTAAATGCAACTCTTCCCACTTTGATTCTATTGCTAAATAAATTAACTCCTGAAATAAATAGAAAAAAATTGTAATCTAATAAATATTGTAATTGATTCAATTGATCTAATATTGTACACAGTAAATTTAACAGAAATCATTAAAATTACAATTTAAATAATATATGTCGATATATATATAAATAATAGAGTGGAGCCAGCCAAGGGAAGAATAAAAAACAAATCTTTATGGCGACGTTTCGAGCCCCAATCACGCTCTTCATCGGGAGCAGAAACGTCGTCAGAAAAATTTGTTTTTTTTTTTATTCTTTTCTTAACTGACTCCACTCTATTTATTTATATTTAATAATCACAGCCAGTATAGAAAAGATATGTCGATATATTTTCGACAAAATTTATTATATTTTTAGAAAAAATAAAATTTTAACCAAGTATTTATAATAAATACTTGGTTATATGTTTTTTATAATTACTTCATGGACTAACACATGATATATGGACCATGTTATGCATTAGTGTGTCAAGCGCCAAAAAAAAAATTAAAAATTGAGTTAAGCACGGAATATTGTTTCAAATGCTATAATTAATAGTATTTTTTATGAAATATGTAAAAAAAAAAAATTTATATTTAATGTTACTTGCACAATTGACAAAAAAAATTATATATAATCCAATGAAAACAAAAAACTTTAATGTTAATTTTTACTGGCGCTTGACACACTATTGCGTAACAGGTTCCATATAACGGTTATCGTAAATGTCTTATTTGGCCTAAGTTGCCGAAAAGACTGTGTGAATGTGAGTGGGAATGAGAAAAAAGTGTGAATGTTGTTTGTTTTTTTTTTTTTGAAACTCAAGAAATTCTGTCAACAAATTTATTTATTTTAATTTTATTTAAAATGATTTTGTATTTGTGTTAAATTCACTTAGAAATGTAGAAAATATTTAAAAAATTACAATATATTTTATATTAAGACTTGGAGACCTAAAAGTCAATATAAATTCTGAAATTTTCAAAAATATTAATTGAACAAATTCCATCTTTTCAAAGTTGATATTTTCACAAATTAATTCCACTCCAAATAAAAAATGGATGAAATTTAAATGTAGCTCTCCCCAGTCTAATTTTATCTCTAAATAAATTAACTCCTGACATAAAAAAATAAAATAAAATTTAATCTAATAAATATTGTAATTGGGATTCAATATCTAATATTGTAGACAGTAAATTCAACACAAATCATTAAAATTACAATTAAAATAAATTTCGACAAAAATTATTATATTTCTGAATAATTTTTTTTTTTTAAATTCACACTTTTTTCTCATTCACACAGTCTTTTCGGCAACTAAGGCCATTTAAGACTTTTAACGATACTCGTATGTTTGAAATATCTATTTGGGGTCCAGGCATTCTTATTTAAGCCATTTGGTATCCAAATCACGATCTTCACCGCGGAATATTGTTTCAAATGCTATAATTAATAATATTTTTTTATGAAATATGTCTTAAAAAAATTTATATTTAATGTTACTTTCACAATTGACAAAAAAAAAAAAATTATATATAATTAGGGTCCGACCGAAATAAGATTTTCAGCCGAAACCGAATATTCGGCCTCAATCTTAGTTTCGGCCGAAACCGTAACCGAAACCGAAACTTTTATTTCCTATAAAAAAATTCATATCATTTTACCTTTTTTTTTTTTTTTTTTTTTTTTTTGAAAAATTTTTTCTCGCCCTGCGGAAAATTTTTTCCCCTCCCGTGAAAATCATTTTATCTTTTTTTTTTAGGGAGACTAAATTTTTTTCCGCTTTTGCAAATCATTTGACCTTTTTTTTTTTTTTGCATGCGAGTCTCATCCCCATCTTTTCAGACTCTGGTTTTGGCCGAAACCGAAACTACGGCCGAAACCAGGATTTTTGGCCGAAACCGAATATTCGGTCCGTTCCTATATATAATCCAATAAAAAGAAAAAAATCTTTAATGTTAATTTTATATAAAACTCGGTAGCTGGCGCTTGACACACTAATGCGTAACAGGGTCCATATATATATATAATTCTTTATTTATAAAATTTTAAATTTAAGAAAATATGCCAATAAATTTATTTTAAATGATTTATATTTATTTGTGTTAAAATTCACTTAGAAATGTAGAAAATACATACAATATTTATTAGATTAACTTAAAAAAAAAAATCAACAAGGTGTTTGTTTTTGTATTTTGTGCCACAATACAATTTCCAAGCAATAGGGCCGTAAAAAAAAAAAAAAACTATTTATCTTATTCTTTTCAAAATAGAATTTTGATTATTGATCGAAGAGCGTTTTTTTTTTTTTTTTTCTAAAAAGAGACTTGTTGCTGGTGACCCACCTGATGAGTCGTTGCAGAGATCTCTGGCTGTTGGGATGCTGCGCTACGGAGGGTTCTGCCGACGGCGAAGGGCCCGTGAGCGCTTTTAACGTTGTCGATGGGCCGGCGCATTGGAGGGCGTCATCCCCCCACCCCCTCGCCCCCCAAACCCACCACCCACGCATCGGGGGGGGGGGGGGGTTACACTCAAGATTGTGTACCTAACGATTAACGCCCCTCTCTCTGTATCCTCCGACATATGTGCACATTAAATCGTGGTCATATTTTTGCTCAACAGGTTAGTCAGTCATTCGTCCCCTTGTTCCAATTTGTATAAGAATTCGCTATTTGAGTTTTTTTACTTAGGAAAAGAACTTACAAATGTGAATTTTATAGCTGGATAATCGTTAATAGGTAAATAAAAGAATAGCAGTCATTTATTGACCCACTAGGCTGACGTTTCGGTCCTGGTCAAGACCATCCTCAGAGCTACACAAACACAAAGCATACTTTTCCAAATTCCACAATCTATAACAATATAAAAATTATACAATTAAATATTTATTAATTCATATATCCGAAAAAATAAGGGTGTGCCGCCGGGATCCTCCGATTTGCACTCGGAGTGCCCTACCACTGGACCACAGCATTATGCCATTTGTGGAATTTCACAAATAATACTTTAAAAAAGTATGCTTTGCAGCTCTGAGGATGGTCTTGACCCGGACCGAAACGTCAGCCTAGTGGGTAAATGAAATAATTTTAGCTGCTATTCTTTTATTTACCTAGAAAAGAACTTAAATAAATGTATAGTATTGGTGATGGGTAGGCAGCCAGGATTAGAAATAAAACACGAAATTTTATCTCATTCTACTCGTCGACGTTTCGGGTGCTAATCGCCCCCTTCCTCAGGACCTGGTCGACAAGTTTTAATTTTAGAAAAATAAAATATACATAAATATTAGAAGTTATTAGAAACTTCTTTTCATTTGCTACTTACTGAGCAGGTGTCAATAATAACTAGAGCCCGGATTTTTATGCAGTAAAAACCGCTAAATATGCCATATAATATGCAGCAAAAGTTTTAAAATATGCAGCCAAATATGCAATATATTTATGGCAAAAATATTGAGTAAATGGCTTCCAATTAAAGGTAAATCATGATTTCTACTGATGTAAAACTAATGGTGTTTTATTTTTGGAAGGAAATGATAGAAAAAAAAAAAAATTGGTCTCGCAATAAAAACTAAATTTAATTAAAAAAAAAAAAAAAACAGAGAGCAATCCATTGCGAAATTTTTTAATCAAACGAGGACCCCTGTTTTGGAATTTTTTTCTTTAATTAATTTGACTTCGAACTATGGAACACGACTAAGGGCGAATCCAGAGGTGTTTCTCGGGGGGGGGGGGGTAATCGGGTGTGACTCGTCGCACAGCACACTATTTTTTCCTTAATTTTGGTAATTTAAAGGCGCGTTTCTGTACTTGTTTGCCAGAATATAAATACAAATCAAATTTTTAAGTATTAATTTTTAAAATTTTACATTAAAAATAAATTTTTTTTAAGTCTCAGAGTGGGGGGGGTAATTACCCCCTTTACCCCCCCCCCCCTTGTATCCGCCCTTGAACACAACTGACTTGATATTCACCCAACGAATATTCTAGCAAAACTAAATTTATTTCTTAAAAGAGGATATAAAGAATGAATAATATATAGTTATTTATTTTATACAATGTAATAAAGGATTCAAACTTTTTTTTTTTTGTTTTTAGAAAAAAAAAATTAAAAAATTAAAATAAATTGAAACTTTTACTGGAAAAAAATTTAAAATATGAGTCATTTCATTTCAAATCAACACAGCTCCCAACCCGACCATCTCCGATTTTGATGAAATTTGGTGTGTTCATTGTACATGATGAGAGAATGAAAAATGCCAAATTACAGAATTGTAGCACAAGTAGAACAAAAGTTATGGCCCCCCAAAAATTGAAAAATTTCGGAAAATTTCAAAATCTTTGCAGACAAAAACGGCTGTAACTTCTGTTCTAATAAAGATAGAACTATGAACCAAGTATTTTTGGAAAGGTCTTGAAACAAGCTTTAAATTGATATACAACATGATCACATTCCAACAATGGAAATAATTAAGGTCATTGACTTTAACCTTTGACCTTGAATATCTCAAAACATGTCACCTCCAAAATTGATGAAAAAAATATATATGCATCCTCATTTTACGATAAACAACATATTAAAATTTCATTTTGGGACGACATTGGGATTAGGAGATAAAAATTCATATGTAAAGCTATCTGATGCAAAAATGCACTACAAAGCATATGTTGAGTGCAAAAGAATTGCATAAAATATTAACCAATCACAGTTAAGCTGAAAATCTGAATAGGTCATAGACGTCGGACGTGGGGGGACATGGGGGGAGCAGAGGACATCCCCCCTCCCCGGGATTATCCAGGGGAGGAAGCCAAAATCTTATATATCTGGTAGTTGGTTAGCCCATATTACACAGGGCAACAAAAAGGACCTTTTTTTGTTAACTGAGAATTTGAATCTATTTCTGGGTATTTGGGTAGCGCTGATTCCAAAAATGCCATCAGTTTTGCCCCATCACGTCAGATTTTAGAGCTATAGAGAAAACAAAATTTTAATAGAAATTGTGCTCTAAAGCGGGTCTAATTTTATATTACCTGGTTTTTTTTTAAGGCGACACCCTTTAAAAATATGCAGATAGTTATAATACATATAAATTGTAAGTTTCAGCCGAATCGGAGGTCATTTAGACGTCCCGCAAACGGTTTAAATATTAGAAAAATCGAATTTTTTCAGTTTTTTTTGCTTTGGTCACCCTACTACAATTTTGGGTATCCCTGAATGAAAAAACATATATTTACGATATTCTATAGTTCTTTAGCTTTCTAAAAATTATTAATTCGTAAAAATCTTTTAATTATTAAGGAAATTATGAACAAAAACGTTCATTTTTTCCGGCCAGTGAGTGTACTTGTGTTTTTTCTTTGCTGACGTTTTTGTTCATAATTTCCTAACCAACTAACCAACTACCAGATATATAAGATTTTGGCTTCCTTCCCTGGATAATCCCGGGGGAGGGGATGTCCTCTGCTCCCCCATGTCCCCCCACGTCCGACGCCTATGACCTATTCAGATTTTCAGCTTAACTGTGATTAATATTTTATGCAATTCTTTTGCACTCAACATATGCTTTGTAGTGCAATTTTGCATCAGATAGCTCTACATATGAATTTTTATCTCCTAATCCCAATGTGGTCCCAAAATGAAATTTTAATATGTTGTTTATCGTAAAATGAGGAAGCATATATATTTTTTTCATCAATTTTGGAGGTGACATGTTTTGAGATATTCAAGGTCAAAGGTTAAAGTCAATGACCTTAATTATTTCCATTGTTGGAATGTGATCATGTTGTATATCAATTTAAAGCTTGTTTCAAGACCTTTCCAAAAATACTTGGTTCATAGTTCTATCTTTATTAGAACAGAAGTTACAGCCGTTTTTGTCTGCAAAGATTTTGAAATTTTCCGAAATTTTTCAATTTTTGGGGGGCCATAACTTTTGTTCTACTTGTGCTACAATTCTGTAATTTGGCATTTTTCATTCTCTCATCATGTACAATGAACACACCAAATTTCATCAAAATCGGAGATGGTCGGGTTGAAAATGGTACTTTTCTGTGTTGATTTGAAATGAAATGACTCATATCCAAAAAGTCTTAAATATGCAACTTTATGCAATATTGACCAAATATGCAAAAATATGCAATATAGAATTTGAACCCTAGCTCCAAGGGGGCATGATTCGGATAGAAAATTGGTTTTCAGTGAAGTACCTATTAGCAAATAGAATATGCAATCCGGGCTCTAATTATAACAAAACGATGCCATTTGTTGTGATTTAAACATTTTTATTACAATGTGTAATTTTAAGTAGCAAGTATGCTTTCATTCAATACAAGATGTTGGTGTTGAAGCAAATGTCTCGATTAGAATGATTCGATCTCGATTAATCGAGACATTTGTTTCAACACCAACATCTTGTATTGAATGAAAGCATACTTGCTACTTAAAATTACACATTGTAATAAAAATGTTTAAATCACAACAAATGGCATCGTTTTGTTATAATTGACACTTGCTCAGTAAGTAGCAAATGAAAAGAAGTTTCTAATAACTTCTAATATCTATATATATAATAATTACGGAGTGTCCGTCTGTCCGTCTGTCTGTATGTCTGTCTGTCCGTCCGTCTGTCACGCTCTGTTTGACCTACTTCCCGTTGGAATTTTGAAACGAAATTTTGCAGTCTTATAGAGGACGTTATGGAGAGTCCCGGAAAAATACTCGGGTCCCGAAATTCCTATAACTTTTTGAGTTATTAATTCTAAAAGTTACGATTTCTCCCATAGGAAATGTATAGAGAAATATTTAAGTATTCTTTGCAGTTGTGTATTCTTTAAATGTAAACAAATCCTCAAGCAGGCACTGGATTGGAATACGTAGTGATAATAATAATTTTCTTTTCATAATTAAGAAAAGGCGAGGGTCCGCCGCAGGCGGGCCCGAGCCAGCTGGTGGGGGGGGTCCAGGGGGGCGTAGCCCCCTGTCTAGACGCCAGCCAGTTTCTCATAATTAAGAAAAGGCGAGGGTCCGCCGCAGGCGGCCCCGAGCCAGCTGGCGGGGGTCCAGGGGGGCGAAGCGGGCGGCGCGGCTAGTTTATGTATATATTTGCATGAATTTAATTCATTTAAAAAAAACAGCATTGAAAAATTCCTTATAATTAGAGACCGGATTTTAAGCAAAATGCTTATTGCTCTATTTTATAAGCAACCATTAGATATTTAATTTCTATACGAATTAGGAAAAACTAAGTGTATTGAGATTGCATTTGTACTTTCTCTTACCTATGTATATATGTAATATATATATAGAGAGAAAGTATTGGATTCATGTCAAAAATTCGATGTCGAGATTTTGATGGATCTTCACGTTTTGAGGTCCCCTGAATCCAAAAAAGTGGTTTTCGCGACATGGTCTGTCTGTGGGTGGGTGGGTGGGTGTTCAATTTTAAGCATGAAGGAATTGAGCTATGAGGTTGAAATTTTATATTTAAGCTAAACATCCCCCGGGACCGGAAAAATAAGCTTTTAATCAAAATCGGCCAAAGAGTACTAGTACTTTACTGATGTACTTTTTCAGTTTTTTTCGATTTTCTCAAAATTTGCTCCAACGATTTTTTTTAAAATTCAAAAATCAATTATTTTTTAGATGCTCTTTAAAATGTATATTCTCATTTTGCGATTGAAATCTTCTGAAGACCACTTTACTCTTGTATTTCATAGGGAAGATAGGAGAAATGGTTGCCATGGTAACAAAATATAAATATTTTCCCATACTTATAAATTTTACATCTGAATTCGAATGTACCGTACTGCCGGGAACTAAATACATGTCGACACAAAAAATCTGGTGTGACAAGCACAGTACACAACTTTCGATTACCGAAGGTAAGAGAAAGTTGTGTGCTGTGCGCCAGTCACACCAGATTTTTTATGCTTTTTTTGCTTTTTTGAGTTTTCATGCTTTTTTTCCCTTTCATGCTTATTTGAACTTATTTTAAGAATATTTATAATTTTTTTTTTTTTTTAATTAAAAAACACACTTTTTCCCATTCACACACGGATACACCAAGGACGTATATAAGGAGGGGGGAGGGGGCCCGCCCCGCCCAAAAAAAAAAAAAAAAAAAAAAAAAAAAAAAAAAAAAAAAAAAAAAAAAAATTCAAAAACTCCGCAGTGCGAAAAAATATAGCCCTGGAAAAAAAATTTTTTCATCAGGGTGAAAAATTTGGTTCCGCAAAAACAAAATTTTTTGCAATTTTTCTTTAAAAAAAAATTAGTATACGCCATTGGTATGAGTAAAAATTGCTATTAGATGCTTTTTTTCAACTTTTATGCTTATTTAACAACTTATTATTCAAGATTTTTATGCTTTTTTAAGCACTTTTTTTCCATTTTTTTATGCTTTTTTGTCCGGTCTCTACTTATAATAGTCTAGTTTTTTTTTTAAATACGTTTAGACGTCGCTCCTGAACCCGCTTAACCGACATTTTAAAAGTTCTTCGATGTTACATAATGTGGGACCTTTAGGGCTACAAATTTAAAATATTTTTGTTCCAATTGAACTTCATATACAGGGTGGTCCATATCAAAGTTATGTTTTTTTTAAATGTAACGCCCTGTATCGCAACGATCCCAGGGAGAGATCGTTTTTGTTTTTTTATTTAATTTTAATTCATTTTTAAATATAAATTTTTATATATAAAATTATAGAGAAAAGAAGGATTATTGAAGTTTAATTTGAAGGATTTTAAAATAAAATTAATCCTTTTTTCCCCTTCCCCTTGTGAGATTAGTTGGTCGTCGAGAACAGAAAAATACATTATTCGTTTGCGGGCTGGCAAAGCCCTCAGATCTGCATTACTCGATGGTTGGCTGTGATGCCGTCAGCATCTCCATGACTCGGTGGCTGGCAGGGAAGCCTTCACAATCAGCAGATCTCTCGTTTCCTGGCTCTTGGGCTGCCCGAATATCATAATCACTATTGTCTGGGAGAGAGAATGCCAAACTACATTTACTTGTCTCGGACGACGGACGGCCAACATTTGCATATTCGCCGAGAAACGTCCGTCTTCACTTGCCGTGCGTTTCGGACGAAGGTCGGCCAGATGAGACCGAAACGTCATTACTAAATTCATCACCGAAGACACCAACCTTCAATTTATTCCATTTTAATTTTTTTTAAAATATTTTTCAATAAAATTTCAATTATTATTTTTTAATAAATTATATTTTATATTTTTTTTTAATTTTATTTTTTATTTTTGCGAGCAGATACTCTCCCTGATTTCGTCCTCCCCGTTCTTGACTCTTCAAAAACGTTGCGTATATTATTGCATATTTGAATTCTACGGCCAATTTTAGTATGACTTTATGTCATGCAATGTATTCTAAAACAAACCGTTTAGCCGCAAATCGGGCTTTTATGAAAAAACTGCTGTCTGGAGAAAAATCGAATACAATTTTTTTTTAAGTACGTTTAGCATGTAAAAAGCAGAATTTATTCATTCTATTTTTGAAATTTTTCTTTTTAGAGAAATTAATATTCATTTAAAAACATTTTCTGAGTATTTTAATTTCAATCATATCATTAACTCGTAATTTTAATAAAAAAAAAATCTTATTAACGTTATTTTCATTAAACAAACTAAAAAGAAATCAATTATTTTGTTTCTTATTTAAATACCCTTGCTTCTTGTTCAATGGAATTGAACTTCTAATGGGAGAAAAAAAAAAGAAAAAAGCAATAGCAAACAATTATTATTCCCTTTTTTTTTTTTCTATGTTAAAGCAAGTGAATTAAATGAGCCTTTTTAATATAAATGTAAACCTAAAAAGATTTGCCCTGTGCTTAAATAAAATGGACTTTGTTTTTATTGTAATGCCCGTTCGATTAGGACATTCAAATGAAGGTGAAATAGAAAAATATTTGGCGGTCGTTGTCCCGCCTGATGCGGAAACTCGCCTTTTCTGAATCAATAATCATCATCAGGAAGTGAAAGTTAGAAGAAAACGCAGCCAGAATTTTTAAAATTATATTTTAACAGCTGACGTTTCGGCTTTGGTCAAAGCCATCCTCGGAGATGTTATTGGTCATCTTTATATATATAATTCTTCTGTACGTGTGTATGTGACTGAACTCCTCCTAAACGACTGAACCAATTATGATGAAATTTTCTGTGTATGTTCGTGAGAGTCCCGGACAGGTTTCGTTTCACAAATAACAATAAGTTAATGAGTAATTAATCGGTAAAATAAGAAAAAAATAAAAATTAGGAGAAATAGTTGCCATGGTAACAAAATATAAATATTTACCCATGTTTACATTTTTTTTATTTATTTACATTTTGAATTCCTAAAATATCGGCGTAAATTTTTTGTCTGTGTACCGGGAGAGTCCCAGAAAGGATATGATTCACAAAAAATCTTAAGTTCATGAATGATTAACCGTTAAAATAATCTCTATATATAAAAATGAAAAGGGAAAATGTATGTATGTACCGGTATGTATATATGTATATGTTTTATAGAAATCCACAATTTTCAATGAAGGCGAGCAAGGGGGGTCCAGGGGGCGCAGCCCCCCTGCTAGACGTAAAGCCCCGCCGAAGGCGGGGCTTTGCGTCTAGTTGTGTATATATGTTTTGAATTGTATTTGGTATTAATTTAGGATATAACATGAGAAAAAAAAATCTTCAGTTGGTGAAAAATTTTTTCCTTCTTCTACCACCAATGCAATATATTTATTTTTTTTTGTGCCTAGTGTGATAATTGACTCAGGGTAGTACAATCTCATCTAATTAGATGATTTCTTTTTCTCATGTTATATCCTAAATTAATACCAAATACAATTCAAAATATATGTACATAATAACAGCTCCGAGGATGGCTTTGACCAAAACCGAAACGTCAGCTGTTAAAATATATTTTTAAAGAAAAATTCTGGCTGCGTTTCATTCCTGATACAAATTCCACCAGCCATAAAATACCCTTATACTAATAATTATCATATGAGCGACAAGTTTTAGCTATTAAGAGAATTTTTAAGAAAAAAAATCTGGTGTGACTGGTCGCACAGCAGTCTCTTACCTTCGGTAATCGAAAGTTGTGTTCTGTGCTTGTCACGCCAGATTTTTTGTGTCGACATTTATTTAGTTTCCGCCAGTATTTTAGAATTCAAGATGTAAAATTTATAAGTATGGGAAAATATATTTTTTTACCATGCCTTTGAATTACAAGAGTAAAGTATACTTAAAACAATTTTGAGAGCATAATGAGAATATACATTTTAAAGAGCATATAAAAAATAATTAATTTATGAATTTTAATCAAAATCTTTTGGAGCGAATTTTTAGAAAATTGAAAAAAAACTGAAAAAGTACATCTGTAAAGTACTAGTACTCTTTGGCGGATTTTGATTAAAAGCTTATTTTCACGCCCCAGGAAGGTGTCTAAATTAAATATAAAATTTCTACCTCGTAGCTCTTTTTATTCTTTGTTATTTTGTTCACACACACACACACACACACACACACAGACACAGACCATGCTGCGAAAACCACTTTTTTTTTTTTTGATTCAAATTACGTCAAAACGTCGATTAAAATCTCGACATTTCTGATCGAATTTCTGATGTAATAATACTTTATATATTTATATAAAATCTAGGTAAGAGAAAGTAAAAAGTTAGAAGGTAAAAGTGTTTTTTTTTTTACTACAGTGAAGCTTGTAAATTATATATATTTTTTTCCAGTTCCGGGCTATTAAACCCTTTACCTGAATTTTCTTATTTTACGGATTCTCTTTGGCCTATTTTATTTAAAAGGAAAATTTTTAAAAATAAACCTACATTTTTATAATAGAAAATGAAATATAAATAAGATAGAATGTGAATGTGAAATAAATAAAGTTAACTCTATATTTTTTATTTTTTTTTTATTAGTTGTCGCATTATTTGACTCGTATGATTTTCGGCTTTTGATCTGCATTCTTTCTTTTTGTTGCAAGTGAACTTACTTTAACCATGTCGCGAAAACCACTTTTTTGGATTCAGGGGACCTCAAAACGTGAAGATCCATCAAAATCTCGACATCGAATTTTTGACATGAATCCAATACTTTCTCTCTATATATATATTACATATATACATAGGTAAGAGAAAGTAACATGGGAAAATATCATATCATAAAATGTAATAGCCACGAACTAATAAACCAAATATTTGATTTTTGCAAGACATGTAAAATCGTTTTGTGATTTTATTTTTACTAAAGTGTTAATATTGCTTTGTTATTGTATTTTTATTGTTTTGCTTTTGTATTTTTATTGCACTTTTATTGCCTTAATATTGTATTTATATTGTTTTGGTATTGTATTCTTATTGCTTTGTTTTTGTATTGTATTTATAATCTTGTTTTGGTTTAGTATTACTTTTGTATTCATATTGTTTTGTTTATAAGTATTTTTATATGAATTTTGTATTTTTATATCCAGTTTTAATCCATTGGCCTATGGCTTAAACGGGTAAATAAATAAAAAAAAAAAAAGTTTTTTCAAAAACCATGGGAAAATATTTATATTTTGTTACCATGGCAACCATTTCTCCTATCCTTCCTATGAAGTACAAGAGTAAAGTGATCTTCAGAAGATTTCAATGGCAAAATGAGAATATACATTTTAAAGAGCATCTAAAAAATAATTTATGAATTTTAATCAAAATCGTTTGAGCGAATTTTGAGAAAATCAAGAAAAATTGAAAAAGTGCATCAGTAAAGTACTAGTACTCTTTGGCCAATTTTGTTCAAAAGCTTCGTGTCACGTCCCAGAGGGGTGCCTAACTTAAATATAAAATTTCAACCTCTTAGCTCTTTTCGTTATGACCGTCCAGATGAGAAGAAATTTTTTGAGTGCATCCACAAATCCTCCTTAAATATGACAGTTAACTCAAAAACAGTTGGTCTCGTCACACCAGATTATTTTTCAATGAATTATTAATTACAAAATGAATGAACTGTGTGCCCATTTATTCTTTGAAAAATTTAATATTCACTCATACAAAGGAAAGGGACTGGCTGGCTGGCTGTTTCGTATTTTCCGATATTTCATTAATAATGATTAGAAAAAAGCTAAGAGAAAAGAAGAGGTGGAGGGGGAAATGAACAAAGTTGTTGATTTTATAAATATTAATAAAATCAACATTTTAATAATCTTTTTAAGGGAAAGTTTAATTTTATTTTTAAGAAGAGAGACTCAAAGAGCCAGCCAGATATTATTATTTGGTTTTCAATTATCATTTCTGAAAATTGCCTAAAAGGTATGCAACCAAAATGACTGCGTGTGTTATATTAAGGCGGAATAGGACCGAAGGTGTTCGCATGTTTTTCCCGATAAGATGGCGATGTGTGTCATTAAAAGTTCGCCCAAAAAATCAAGTAATTCAAAAATTTGCCAAGAGGTGTCAGAATGGTAGCTAATAATATTTAATGCATTTGGTTGATTTTCATTGTTCTTTTAACAATAAATACTTTATAAATGTTATTATATATTATGTATCTTTTATAAAAGCATAAAAATATATAAATATAGGCTAATACTATATCGGCTGTTAGACTAGCCTGCCATCTATTGCAAGAATGCTGAACTAATTTGACAGTTAAATTTTAAATAAATCATCTAAGCTTATTTTAAAAATTTCTTATTTAATATGTGATTAATAATAACAATAAATTCAGTTTTAAATTTAAAAAAAATTAAAGATTATTGGAACAGATTGTTTTTTAATTAAATGCTTTTATTTAACTTACTCTTTCAAGGTCACCAACTTTATGGCTTTGTTAAGGACACTTCCCGATGAGCTAGAGGAGTGAAATTTGATATTTAAGAGTCATTTTTGATGACGCAAATTGTGAGTTTGGTTTTACCAAAATGGACCAAACTAATGTGGTACTTTATTTGAAACCCTTCGCGAATTAATGTAATTTCAAAAGACTTCCCGATGGGCTAGAGGTGTGAAATGTAATACTTAAGAGTCATTTTTGATGACGCCACTATATGGTGGTTTTGATCAAAATAGACCAAACTAATGTGGTACTTTATTTGAAGCCTCACGCAAATAAGGCCCTATTAACTATAGTTTTGAATTTTGATATTTACGAGTCATTTTTTTATGATAATGAATAATTTTTCAATTGAACCAAATCAATACAGGCCAAACTAATGTGGTACTTTATCATTTTGATGATTTTTGATAAGACTAAAAGACTAAAAAGCTTAAAATAAAAATAAACTAAAAAAAAAGATTTTTAAAAAAATGCTTTTATTTAAATTGAACTAAAAAGAGAGAAATAAGAAAGAAATAATTTAATTGTTCTTGTTAAAATTTTTTAATATTTATGACTTAAAATAAAAGCGTGGGGCGCGAGCCTCGGAATCACTTCGAAGCGCCCCACGCTTTTATTTTAAGTCAAATATTAAAAAATTTTAACAAGAACAATTAAATTATTTCTTTCTTATTTCTCTCTTTTTAGTTCAATTTAAATAAAAGCATTTTTTTTTAAATCTTTTTTTTTAGTTTATTTTTTGTATTTGCTTGATAACAAAAAAAATTAATAACGATAATTTTTTAATAAGTCATTAAACAAATTATAGCTCGATGTCTCAATAATCTCTTATGAATTTAATTCATTTAAAAAAAAAACGCATTGAAAAATTCCTTATAATAGACGTCGCTCCTGTTTTAACAAGTGATCTAGGGTTGTACGAAACTCTCCGTGACCATACAAATTATTGGGATTCTGCTGTATAATAAATATTTGTTCTTAAGCCTGATGATGCTCAAATGTATATGACCGAAACGGTATTTTGCAAATCATTCGACAACTAATTAAAAAATCTCGACATTACCTATACGAACACTTGCAAAAGACCTTCTAATTCCAACATATTGGAGAAACAAAATGTTGATCTTTCATATAAAATAGCCCTACTATCAAAAATAATAAATAATAAGCTAATAAATATTAAAATTTCCCCAGACTTTGCCAGGCCCGTGGAGATTAGATAACAAGACTTGACTCACATTTTTTTTTTTCTTATATAAAAACTATTAATTTTAAATTATTATTTTTTTTTTGTGAAATTTAGTATAATTTTCTAAATATAAAAACGAAATGATCCATTTATATATAATATAACTTATTATAGTTATAGTTATATACACAATGGAGATAGGCCTAGATTCGCTAATACTGTAGTTGAAGTAAGCGATTTTAAACGATTCTAATGTAACTAGGACACGTTATTAGAGATTAGATTATATAATAAAACTTTTTGTTTTATTGATTTTTATTTACTCTTGAAGAATGAACGCTGCCCACGGGGCTTGGAGTAGTTGGTAGCGTGCCTACTTTCTATACCGAACTTCGCGGGTCCGATAATTTTATTTAAGGCATTTGGATACCAAATGACGACTAGTAGAGAGAGATTTTTGAAATATATAAAAATCTTACTTGCACCGAGCCTCTGCACCCGAGGACTGCTTTCATATTCACTCACAACTTTATAATTAATCATTCCTTAATCCGGTCCGCTAAGAGGATTATTCCCTGGATGTCATCAATTGATATTATTGAGAGAACAAAAAGGAACCGAGAAGATCGTCGCCTATAGATATCACCTTTAATAATTAATTGGATTGTCAATGAATGGCCTCTGATGCCGATTAAGCAAAAATTAATTGAATGATAGTTAACCTATTATTTTATAGATTAAGGGGGTTTAGTAGTCAAGCTGTTTACGCGTGTTTTTCCTGTGTGTGTCATAAAAAGTGTGCCAAAAATTCAAAAATTTGCCAAGAGATGTCAGAATGGTAGCTAATAATATTTAATGCATTTGGTTGATTTTCATTGATCTTTTAACAATAAATACTTTATAAATGTTATTATATATTATGTATCTTTTATAAAAGCATAAAAATATATTAATATAGGCCAAAAGGGGATCAGCTGATAGACTAGCCTGCCATCTATTGCAAGAATGCTGAACTAATTTGACAGTTGGTTTTTAAATAAATCATCTAAGCTTATTTTAAAAATTTCTTAATTAATATGTGATTAATAATAACAATAAATTCATTTTTAAATTTTAAAAAAAATTAAAGATTATTGGGACAGATTGTTTTTTGTATTTGCTTGATAACAAAAAAATTAATTACGATAATTTTTTAATAAGTCATTAAACAAATTATAGCTCGATGTCCCAATAATCTCTTATGAATTTAATTCATTTAAAAAAAACATTGAAAATTCCTTATAATAGTCTATTTTTTTTTTTAAAGTACGTTTAGACGTCGCTCCTGAAACCTTCTATCTAATAGGCTTGAAGATTTATAATATTGTTACAATCTTTGAAAAGGGAATGAAATTATTTAATTTATAAGACTATAAAAGTATAAATCCACCTTAACTAGTTGTAAATAACAAAATTGTCTCACTTTAATTTAATGTTGCTTGCACCTCCATATTTTTCTTTTTATACTTTTATAAAATAAATTGTTTTTTTTTTTTTGCCTTCTCATACTTTTTTTTCGTCATACGGTATTTATGAGTTTTGGGCATTAAATAGAAATAATCAATAAGAAATATATAATTATTTTACTGGCTGTGACCATTAAGGGGGTTCAGGAGCGACGTCTAAACGTACTTTAAAAAAAACTAGACTATTATAAGAGATTTTTCAATGCGTTTTTTTTAATGAATTAAATCCATAAGAGATTATTCGGACATCGAGCTATAATTTTTTTAATGACTTATTAAAAAATTACCGTAATTAATTTTTTTGTTATCAAGCAAATACAAAAAAACAATCTGTCCCAATAATCTTTAATTTTTTTTAAATTTAAAAATGAATTTATTGTTATTATTAATCACATATTAATTAAGAAATTTTTAAAATAAGCTTAGATGATTTATTTAAAAATCAACTGTCAAATTAGTTCAGCATTCTTGCAATAGATGACAGGCTAGTCTAACCTAATAGCCTATATCTGGCCAATATTTTTATGCTTTTATAAAAGATACATAATATATAATAACATTTATAAAGTATTTATTGTTAAAAGATCAATGAAAATCAACCAAATGCATTAAATATTATTAGCTACCATTCTGACATCTATTGGCAAATTTTTGAATTAGGGGAGACCGGGGCAGGTTGGCCCACTAATTTTTATTTCTTTTATAAAATTTTTTATATAATCATTTTCGTTTATGTTTTTATTTTAAAATGTTGGTGTAACCTTAAGCTACCAAATGGTCATCGTAAAAGTCTCCTAAATTGATGTTAAAATTAAAAAAAATAATTATTTCTAAAATATTTCGAGTGGGCCAACCTGCCCCGTGGTCGGGGCAGGTTGGCCCGGAAGGCATTTGTTATTTTTATATGAATAAAAATGCAAGAAAATAATTTAAAACAACCTAATTTTAACACACAAAGTTTATTTTAAATTATAATTGGTTATTGCAACAGTTTCAGTAATAAGTGAGTACTAAATCAAAAAAAGTATATCGTGACTTCAAGAACTTTTCCTTTTTCAGTTTTTCTTTTGTATTTACGAATCACTGTTATAACCGTGGTTCAGAGGTTGGAGATGAGAGTCAGAATGCTATGAAGAGCATTACAAACACCTTACTTGGGCTTGGCAAGTTGGCAAAAAGAGTATCCCAACAAGGGTCCCAACATTTCTCTCCCAACGGTCAATTTGTGCTCTTTTAAAAAATCTCTTAGCCCTCGGGGCTTCGTGTAGAGGTTATCGTGCTAACCATTTGGATACCAAATGGCTTAAATAAGAATGCCTGGACCCCCAAAATATATTTGTAATTATTAATACAACGGTTATCGTAAAAGTCTTATATGGCCGGAGTTACCTAAAAGACTGTGTGAATGGGAAAAAAAGTGTGAATGTTTAAAAAAAAAAAAAAGCGGAAACACTTCATATCTTCCCGAAACACACATATTCAAAGAACTAGAACGTTTTAGAAAACAATAAGAACATATTCATATATCTGATAACAATTTCCCAAAAACAAACACACATGCTCATTTATGATGCAAAATTTCCTCCAATAAACTCAATGACGGCCAGTATAACATCGATATTTATAATAATTTTTATTTTTGTTACTTTTACATCATTCATTGCCACTAAAATTGAAAGGATAAAACAGGGTTTAACGGTTTCATACATACAATGGCAAAAAATCGAGTGGGCCAACCTGCCCCGTCATTTTTGGGCCAACCTGCCCCATCGTCATATTTGAAACAATTTTTATCCCGCACAAATCCCGTTGATGTTTTTTAATTAATATGCCATGGAGAAATAATCCTTATACTCTAACCTTTAAACATAGTGCTCACTTTTTATCTTCGAAGTAACCAAAAAGTAGATAAAACAATTTTATTCAACTAATAAAAATTTACTCCAAGGTGCAAAAAACGAATAAATGATCCTAGCTCATGCGAATTTACTCCGATCGCTATAGTTGTTTTGGCGGAAGGTGTGTGGCAGTGCTATTAACCTTCATTCTGATCCGTATCACAATCGTCCAATTATTCTGCGAAATATCGCGACTGGGCCGACCTGCCCCGTGGGCCAACCTGCCCCGGTCTCCCCTACTTGATTTTTTTGGGCATACTTTTTATGACACACTACGCCATCTTAGAGGGAAAAACATGCGTAACATGTATGGAATGAAGTCAGCCAAGGAAAATAAAAAACAAATTTATGCTCTCGACGTTTCGAGCGCTCGTCACGCTCTTTCTCGGGACATCAACCAACAGCAACTTCTCTCCTGATTATATAATTAAATTTCACAATTATCTTCTTCTCGTTTTTTCTATATCCTATAAAAATTAATATTATTATCTCTGTAGCGGAGAATTACTTAGAATTGATTACATCAAAAGCACCACTCAATTAAACGACAAACTCACAACAATAATGTCTTAATAC
>JAKCPI010025173.1:0-36271 GCA_023213315.1 Euborellia annulipes
TTTTAAATTAAATTTTGAAAAATTTGAGCTTAAAGGGCCCGGGCCCCCTGAGGAAAAAATTTCAAGAAAGTGATTTTTTTAATTGAAATTTTAAGAAAAATTTGAGCTTCAAGGGCCCGGGCCCCCTGAGGAAAAAAATTTCAAGAAAGTGATTTTTTTAATTGAAATTTTAAGAAAATTTGAGCTTCAAGGGCCCGGGCCCCTTGAGGAAAAAAAATTTCAAGAAAGTGATTTTTTTAATTGAAATTTTAACCATGAAAATTATTTTTTTATTAAATTTTAAAGGTGGGAGCGCAATGGGCCCAGGCCCCTCGGAGGGCCCGGGCCCCGGGGATATAGCCCCCTCTGCCCCCCCCCCTGTCTGCGGCCCTGACAATAACCGTTATTTATGAATTTATCTATATTGGGGTCCAGGCATTCTTATTTAAGCCATCTGGTATCAAATGCCTTATATAAAATCATCGGACTGCCTGGGGTCGAACCCGCGACGTTTGGTAGCATGCTAACCTCTACACCAAGCCCCGAGGGCAAGAAATGTATTATTACTACTATTCTGACCCAGTGCCTGCTTGAAGATTTGTTTACATTCATAGAATATCTAAATGCAAAGAATACATAGGTATTTCTCTATACATTTGCTATGGGAGAAATCGTAACTTTAGCAAATAACTCAAAATGCCCTCGGGGCTTGGTGAATTTTTTTTCTAATATGGTATTTTTTTGATGACAAAGTCGTGAGAAAGAACAGAAAAAATATCAGTCTTAGCACGAAAAATTTGTCGATACAAATTCTTTTAATTAATCTTTCATTTGCATATTTTTTAAGCAAGTATGCGAAATTCATTAAAACTTTTTACTGAATATTGAAATTTTATAATTTTGCTTACTTATTACTTTCTCTTACCTTATATAAAATATATGAGAGAGAAAGTATTTTTTTTTATTATTATTTTTATCAAAGCAATTTATATAACTTTTAATGTAATAAAATTATTTCATTATCAGATCACTACTCTATGTAAATGTGTGTATTATGGGCTTGAAATTTTATAGATTTGAACATCCCTATTCCAAACATAATTATATTGTTTATATTTATACATTTTATTTTAAAATTTAGGTCTTCTATGACCTTCAATTAAGGTGCGGTGCAGATAGTCATCTTCTTTCCTCTAATTATTAATTTTTTTTATCCTTTTAATTTTTTTTTAATGAATAATTTTTATATTGTTAATCAAAACAAACATTTCCATTGTTATTTAATTTCAATAATAAAAGCCATATTACCACCCCCCCTTCCCCTCCCGCCCCGGTCAGGAGTGGACGCCGCCGACCGCCCCTCCCTCCCTTCTCCCCACCCCCTTCACCCTCTCTGCTGGCTCTCTCTGTCCGGCAGTCGAGTCGGCGTCGCTTGGGCAACAACCACGCAACCAAAATCTCTCTCCCCAATCTGTGCTGCTCCTGTTCCTTCCAAAATATCCAAATGGCATATTAGGTAATTATTTCATCCTTTATTTACCAAATCCAATCCCATAAAGATTCTATTCTTTATAGGAATATTCTGGAAACTAATATAATCAAATGGATAATGTTTGAATTGAAAGAAAATCGTAAATAACCTTCTAGAAAGAAATGATTAAATATTAATAATAATATCCTTAAATAAGACAATAGAATTATTTTATTCAAATAATTATAGCTCAATAGTTTCTTTCCTACTTTTCTTTTAATTCTTTCTTGTTAATTTATTTCAATAATTATAATTTAAATTCATACTCTAGAAGAATTTTTTCTTTCATCATATTATGAATGTATTATTATATTAAATATTAAATATAATAATATATATATAGGGCCTAACATATATATTCAATATTAGTGAATGATTTTATAAATCATTCATATTGGTTAAATAATATTTTTCATTTATTTTCAATAATGGCAAGTTCTATAAATAGCTTGATTGTCGCGACACTCCTTTGTTACTCACACACACACACACAGCAATAGGAAGCCGCTAAACTACACACACACACCACAGGCATCAGCTTCACGAAATAAAGGAGATAGAATTTATTACTAATAAAAAATAATTATATCTATATAGACCTATTTATTTTTTTTTATAAAATCAATCACTATTTCCATTATTAAAATAATGAAAACTAACTCAGTTGAAACTCCAGAAGGGAATTAAAAAAATAAATAATAATAGCTGGCTCTTTTTATTTCTTAATAAATATTATAAACGCAGAGACTGAAAACTAGCTGCACAACCTGTATTTGGTGGGTTTACTGAATTAAGATAATTAATATATATATTTTTTTTAATAATAAATAGTAATGTAAAATATTATGGAATAAAGACTAGCTGCACAACATACATTTGGTGGATCATTTTTTTTAAGTTATTTATTTATTTTTTTAATATTATTAAAGCAAACGTAAGAGACTGAAAACTAGCTGCACAGCATGCATTTATTGGGTCATTTTCTGAATCAGATGATGAACATTTTTTAAGTTTTTTTTTTTTTTTTTTTTAATAATATAAACCTAATAAAAAATAAAAACTAGCTGAATAACCTGCATTTGGGGATTCATACATTTCTATTTCAACATAGGCCTAATGCTTTATTTTTCTTTTTGACTCTAGAGAGGCTATTACGGGAATTCATTGTGACATGTGTTTTGGCAACCGGGGGATTGAACTTGCTCAAGTGATATCTATCACATTTTTTCTTTTCTTTTCAGAGAAATATTTTTTTGACTCCTGGCCCAAGCATATTGAAACTACATCTATTTCTTATCTAATTATGGAGGTGACCTGGCCATTTATAATAATAATAATATGGAAAATATCTGGAATTTTAAATTATCCTCCGAGGCATCAGGTAATTTTATTATATTTATATTGCCACAAGTTATTTTTTATTAATAAATAAATATCATATTCATACATTGAATTTTTTTTTTAAGTGCATCCAACCTCTCAATCTCATCATGGATTTATCTGAAAAAATCCTGCACTTCGAGCAGCTAATGAGTTCTTCCATCTTCAAATCCTGAGGTCATCTTCGAGCCACTTCGAGAATCTACTAGTTCATTGGAGTATGAAATTGAAGTAAGACCAGCGTTTATTTATAAGGAGACTCAGATTTTAATTAAAAGGTCATAAAATTTATAGTTTTTCATTAATATGGGCTTTTTGCAATTTTTCCTCAGACAATTAAATGCAAATGGTTTTGGTTTATAGAAAAATGTTTCTAATAGTGAATAGTTTTAAGATTTTTTTACTTAAAATACTTTTTCCTCTTTAGTAATTTAATTTTTTTTTTTTTTTTTTTCAAATTGCTGACATAGGAAAAATATTTCAAAAAAATAGACAATTTTCAAAACTTTTCTTTACTATTAACAAATTTTTCAAATAAACAACCCACTTGTCTTTATTTATATGTTGAAAATGTTTCTCGGCTCAAATTTTATGCGAAATTATAAAAATATGACCAATATTTAATAAAGTAAATTCAAAGGAGAGGTGGCCAAATTATGTGCTATATCATAAATGAGGCCCCTCTTTTGATAATTTGTTGACAAAAAATAAATTTCAAAACTTACGATTTATTACAATAAAATGAACATAACAAATTTGACATTCATTACAAAAATGCAAATATAAATAATAATTAATAACAAAAAATAAATCAAAAATAATAATAGTCAAATTAATGTTCTTCCAAAATTACTTTCGACATTTATATTTAAAAAATGTAAATTATTTTTATTAATTCACTTGTTAAACATAAATTAGTTAGTATAGTTGAGCTTACTTAAAATTTTACACATGTACGTAGGTAGATAGTGACTCCCAACATTTTTTGTTTTTTCTCGGACCATCAAAATTTCTTTTTTATACTCCATAAGGATACAATTTTCGCAAACACAACCTATTTATCGTTTATCATAACAAAAATATTCTCATTTTTACGGATTGATAATAACAGTCTTGACTTTCCTCAATTGCAATTGTTCATTGTGATCTTGTTATTTTATCTTCGATAAAATAAGAAAATAAAATATTGTATAATAAATAAATAAATAAAACCAAACTTTTTTATTTATATAAAAAAACAAAGTCAATTGATCTAATTGCAATGTACTATAGTTGGGAAACACTGATATAGGTTATTCTCATTTCTTTATTATTCAAATATTCCTCTAAATTTATTTATTTTTTTGATATTTTAATCAATGGTTTTTAATTATATGAAACTGGACAAGCTAATCATATGTTTAATCTTCAAGTGGTTACTTGTCTGATAGAGCCAGGATGAATTGCTCTAGGAAAATAAAATTCTTAATAAATTTTATTATATTTTTTTATTAATTCGGAGACTTAATTATGGCCAACCATGTACATTTTTAGTTTCGATCCTCTCTGTGATCATCATCAAGGCCTAAAAATAACATATGCAAAAATAACATCCATACATTTCTTTAAATCAATTTGAATTAGAACTACGTACCTCAGCTCCTAATGATTTCATATTGATTTAAAGAAATGTATGGATGTTATTTTTGCATATGTTATTTTTAGGCCTTGATGGTGATCATATAGAGGATCGAAACCAAAAATGTACATGGTTGGCCATAATTAAGTCTCCGAATTAATAAAAATATAATAAAATTTATTAAGAATTTTATTTTACTAGCGCAATTCATCCTGGCTCTGTTAGACAAGTAACCACTTGAAGATTAAACATAAACATTTTAACCAATTTTTATTGATATCAATTTTGAAAAATTGAAATATTTTTAAAAGAAATGAAAATTAATCTATATTCGCTCTTCTAAACATAATTTAGGCCCTTCTTTCCCTCTTTTTATCCCTTTCTAGTGTAGGTTGATGGATACCTGCTGGACCATTGTTCACTTGTGTGTCACTTCTTCGAGTCGTCATATAAAGCGGTGTGTACTTTCCGATTGCATTACGGCAATCCTTTAGTTGACAGGCATGAATAAAGGGAAGGGTTTTTAGCATAGTAGGGCCTCTCTTTCAGAACTCTTCGAGCGATTCGATGGATGGATGGATGGAAACTGATTATATTGCCAAGGTATTGTTCACCCCCTCCCCCATAGATAGCTAGAGATATTAGGTATTTTTGAAAGAAAAAGAAAATGATGGATAAACATGTCATAAATATAACAATGATTAAAAAAATCAAATTTAAATCTTTATCAAAATATAAAAAGTGTAATAAGGATTAATCTGAGTCTCCTATTTATTTATTTATTTTTAGTATTGGTAGCAGATACGAAGCTAAAGATTTTTCAATCGGCCAAAAAAATGAAAAAATTGAAATTTTCATTAAAATTTATCAATTTTGATAAAACAATTTTACTAATTGTCACACTGTTAAATTTAATCAAAAACAGTAGATAATATATTTATTGATATAAGTACTTGTCATAGTGAGTACCAAAAATATATTACCCATGTTTTTAATTAATTTTACCTACTTATAATGTTTCAACTAGAGCCGACGATTGCCAGTTTAAATTTAATTTGTTATTTTTTTACTGTTTAATTATTTTTATTTTAACCTTTTTTCTTTGGTTGAAAGTTGACTTTGATACTGGAAGCCAGTTGTTCTAAACTCGGGATTCAAAATCTATTTCAACTAAAACGGTTTTTTTTTTTTGCCAACTGGAACGAAATGGCAAAGTACTCTATTCTCTTTGCTTCGTATCTGTTTGGCGGATCCTAAAGGAAATTGTAAAATTTTAATCTTTAATTTAATTATAAATTTATTAGTTTCAACGTTTCGACAATTCATTTTGTGTCTTTTTCAGATCTATTTTAAGATGCATTCCTTAATGTGTATTTAAAGTGTTCCAAAGCAGGACACAGAAACGAGTGGTCGAAACGTTTTATTTATTTATTTTTTAATTTTAATGTCGATATGATTTTAATCCACTTGGATTCGCCTTTGCCATATTTTAATATCAGTGTACCTGGTATAAAGACCAAAAGCATAATAAAATATTTACCATAAAATAATGTTAATATTAGACTATAATCTTACATTGATCTTAATATTAATTTTTGATTAAAATTTTGATTTGACCCATTTTTGTGTCAAATCAAAATTAATTTTTATATAACTCAAATGACATTATACATTTTGATTCTAAAATATTTTTTCAAAATTTAAATTTATTTATTAACTGAACAGATTTCCAATTTTTCTTGAATTATTCAAATCTACATTACAATAATTTTTCAATCCAATTATGAAAATACTTTTATTTTTTTATTATGCTTTTGAAATTATAATATTTTTTTAGATTTAAGCGAAATACTTTTGTAAAATTTTATTGTTAACAAGAACTCTCTCGGAACTCCATTGCTAGAAATCAACATGCGCTAACCCTTTACTCCCTATTAGGTAGAATAAGTCAGTCTAGTGACGGGAGGAAAGAGATGAGTTCTTGGTTTTTTTTTTTTTATTCATTTTTAATCTCAAAAATTGAAACTTGTCATGTTTCATTGGATTCTTGATTCTGATCACACTGATTTCGAACAGCAAGAGATGATAAAGATTCTCTTGTGGAGAGTGCAAATTATCAATACTTCGATTTAATGACATAGATTTAGGCAGGGTTTCTTCACCGGCACTCAGTTCAGTTCGGATCTTTGTGTTAAGATGATAAATTCAATGAAAATACAACAAGTTTCTTCTATTCGGACAAAATTAATTTGTTTTAACTAATAAATATTTGGTCCAAAATTTAATTATAACTCTTAGATTAGGGAATAAATGATAGTGGTGAGGGGGATCACTCTCCCTGGGCGCAAAATATATTTTAGCTTAGGCCCTTTAGCTCAGATCCATATCAATGATTTATTTGAATTTGGGAGAGTGGTCACACTTAATGAATATGCACTTGTGCACATACTTTGAAATACTTTTTTTTTATTGATATTATTTTTATTGAATTTTAATGCATTTTATGCGAAGAATAAAAATAATTGTGTTAAGAAGACTAAGAAGATTTGTAATGAATCCTAGAAATAGTGATAGAAAAGTGAAGAATAAAGAAGATTTTCGTTCAAGAAATCATATCATCACCTAGTGTACTTCATATATGTTAATATGACTATTGTAAATTTATTTTGTATTTTTAAGTAAAATTTTGTATAAGCTTATTAAAAAAAAGAATAAATTTTTTCTTTCCACAGTTTAACCCTTGAAAACCGCCAACTTGTATTCATAATTATCTTTAAAAAGAGATTTAATTTTGAATACGAATTTTATTTAATCGTAATTAATTTAATAACAAAAATATGTAAAATTATAATACACTTTATTTATCAATTTTTTGTAGATTGGATTTATGCATCCAAGATACATTTTGTCAAAAGTGTTAAATCTTGTCACTTACATCTCATTGCTTAGTTGGGAATTTTTGAATCTGGATGATAAATCTTATATATATATAATTCGCTATTGTCCGTCTGTCTGTCACGCTCTATTTTGGCATCTTAGGCCGTCTAGGGATTAAAGAAAAAGTAATTTCGTTAAATTTATGATTTCTTCTATAAAAAAAAAATGTATGAAGATATTAGAAATGAAAAGAAATTTATGTATTCTTTGCAATATTATTATAATATTAGTGAATTATGCTGAAACATTTAATAAATTAAAATATTGAAAAAAACATTATATATATATATATATACAATCACTAGATCATAGACTCTCTCTCTTCTATAGCTACTATCATGGTCAATGCTCTGCCGAATTAAAATCAATTATCCCACCCAATGCTACATATACACGGATCACAAGGGAGGGAGGCATCGTCCCAGCATCCCCAGGCTGTTCAGATCACGACTAACAGAACTAGTCAATTCCAACTTCCTTTGTCCCCATGACCTCCCGTGATTGGAACAGGCTCCCTGCGTCCATCTTCCCCAAAACCTACAATCTTCAGACTTTCAAGTTTAATCTCAACAGGCATTCTCAGTTCCCGCAGTTGAGTTCCCCTTTTATGCTTCTCCTTTTAACTTTCGGCTAGTATAAAAATAATTTTTCAAAGATAATATAATAGATTAAAAACTTATTTTTGAAAAGGATAAACTTCTAAACATGGAATTTTTATTTAATTAATTTATCGAACTTCTCGATCGAAAAACGGTCGAAAGAATCAAAGAGTGGAAAAAGAAGAAAATCAAAAAGAAGTGTCAGTCAGTTGTAGACCTATCTCTTTTTAATTAAGATGCTAATGATTAATGAAAATCCGTTTCCGTGTGCATCGTTTGGATAATAAATATTTTTTAGTTAAGAAACCTGATTCGTTGGTTCGATCCCCCCCCCCCCCTCCCCCATCTCTTTTTAATCCGTGACACCAAATTCTCTCTAATTGATTTGAATCTATTCGTCGTCCATTAATCATCCTGAACTAATCATTTCCTAAGTTAACTTGATTATTTACAAATCACACAAATTAATTTGAATAAATAAATATTCACCTGATTTTCTTGATAAAATTTTGAAATTTCCTGTTAAATTCATATCATTTATATATTATTAAATTGGTATATATAAATACAATCGATTTAATTCCTAAAATTTTGATCAAATTCCTGGATCAACAGACTTCGAAGTTTTCAAATCTGATATAACAAAAATTTTGAAGAAAATGAGAAATTCACAAATGAAAGTTTGGCTCAAATCTGTAAATCAGCCACTTAATTTATTAATAACTTTCTTTATAAAAATGAACACTTGTCTTCTTCTTCTTCTCTCTTCTCGCCTTATTCCCGCGATGCGGAGTCGGCGGACCTCACTCTTTCCCTCAAACCCATGGCTCATGTGATTATTTCATTGTTTTTTTTTTTTTTTTTTTTTTTTTTTTAAATATGAAAATTTTCAATGTACACTTTTTTGAATATACATTTTCCAATTTTCCAATAAAAATTTTCAACATATTTTATAAAAAAATACTGGGGATCCACTGAATGGAGCCGACTGTACATATAGTTTTGTATTTTTTTTTTTTTTAATTTAATTAAAAACATTCACACTTTTTTCTCACTCACATTCACACACTCATTCACACAGTCTTTTCGGCAACTTAGGCCATTTAAGACTTTAGTCGATATCCGTTTTTGATTATTATACATATTGGGGTCCAGGCATTCTTATTTAAGCCATTTGGTATCCAAATGCCTTAAATAAAATTATCGGACTGCCTGGGGTCCGAACCCGCGACGTTCGGTATAGAAGGTAGACACGCTACCAACTACTCCAAGCCCCGTGGGCTAGAGTTTTGTAGAAAAGAAAACGAATATTATCAGAACCAAAGTACCTTTTTAGATAAAAAAATATATTTTTTGTTTCATTTAGATTCCATTGAAATCATAATTAATAATAACAAGTGAATTATTAAGGTTTCCATTCGATTCAATAAATAAGCGGAGTTTAGAAATACATAACAACTTTACAAACATCAATAATTCAATGTATCGTTTCATTTAAGAAAACCATTTTATAAACAACAAAAATATGTATATGCTTGTTTCATTTCTATTTTATTTATACTTTGCGTCGGATACATGACTGGGCCGCAAAAATGTTCATCGCGGGCCGCGAGTTTGACACCCCTGATCTACAGCATCCTTTTTGGAGGAAAAGGAACAATTAAAAATTTTCATGAACGCAACGGGTTCAACAAATACAACTGTAGAAATGGAATACAATTCATTGTTCTTTATTAAATTCCACAGTGGTTTCTGTGCTCTGATACTTTTGAATTGGGTAGTAGTTGCGTCCCTCTATTTGACAGAGATAGAGAGAAGAAGGAGGGAGGAGGACATCCTGGGCGACATTTGCACAAGAGTGTCTGTCGGACAAGACCTGAGTAAATTTACTTAGTCGGGGGAGACAAATAGGTCCTACAATTATTACACGAGACCCTTGTCTCACCTGAGACTCGTAATTCCTCCCTCAAACATGCATTTACTTTCTGACTACATGCTTTGTTTTCTCTCTCTTTCTCTGCTGCATTATCCTTTCAACTTTGATATTTCAAAGACGTGTCCTTAAATAAATGTGCCTTGACTTCCCCCCCCCCCCCAACCATTATATATCGTATTTAAATAATGAGTATAGTTAAAGTCTAAATGACCTAAGATGACGAAAGACTTTCAAAAATCTGGTGTGAATGGTCGCACAGCACACAACTTTCTCTTACCCTTCGGCATGAGAAAGTTGTGTACTGTGCTTGTCACACCAGATTTTTTGTGTCGAGATATATTTAGTTTCCGCCGATATATTAAAACTCAAGATGTAATAAAATTTTTAAGTATGGGAAAATATTTATATTTTGTTACCATGGCAACCATTTCTCATCTTTCCTATGAAGTACAAGAGTAAAGTGGTCTTCAGAAGATTTCAATGGCAAAATGAGAATATACATTTTAAAGAGCATCTAAAAAATTGATTTTTGAATTTTAATCAAAATCGTTGGAGTGAATTTTGAGAAAATCGAAAAAAAAAAAAAAAAAAAAAAACTGAAAAAGTTCATCAGTAAAGTACTAGTAGTTTTTGACCGATTTAGTCTAAAAGCTTATTTTCACGCCCTTGGGGGTGCCTAACTTAAAAATAAAATTTCAACCTCCTAGCTCAATTTCCTCATGTTTTAAATTTGTATGTAACCTCTTCATGTTAAGAAATATGTTCCAGGGAACATTGTTCCAAAACATCTCGTTTTTTTTTTGTAAATAAATTGGAGAGACACAGACAGACAGACCATGTTGCGAAAACCACTTTTTTTGGATTCAGGGGACCTCAAAACGTGTATATCCATCAAAATCTCGACATCGAAATTTTGACATGAATCCAATACTATCATATCATCATAATATCATATACATATAGGTAAGAGAAAGTAAAATAATTTAAATTAATCAGAACTGCACCATTCTGTAATGATTAATTCAAGATTTTAATTTATTGTTTAATAAATTTGCTCTTGATCGTTTATACATAACAATAATTTTTTTTTTTTTTGAACTTTAATCTATTTTATTTTTCCTCTCTCGCTTTTCTACTCCCGATTTACGATCCGCCAAGAAATCGGCCTTCAAGATCGGATTCTATAAGTTCTCTTTTATCAGTTTACTAGCTGCTGATCAATCAGCACAAGTCATGTGAGATTGTGTTGGAGAAGAACTCTAATAAATTACATTCTCTGATAATCTTGTAGAAAAATAAAAGGCAAAGACATTCCGTGACAATAGAAAAATAATTTAAACTATTAGACGTAGCCTTAAAGGAAAGCAGGTCTTTAAATGGGCTGTTTTGTCCGTTATTTTTACTTTCACTTACCTAAATGTATATGATTAATATAGAGAGAAAGTATTGTATTCATGTCAAAAATTCGATGTCGAGATTTTGGTGGATATACACGTTTTGAGGTCCCCTGAATCCAAAAAAGTGCTTTTCGCGACATTGGATGTCTGTGTGTTTTAATTAATTAATTAATTTAATTAATCATAGCTTTTTATGACGAAATTGAGGGCTATTTGTTTTTTTTTTTGACAACGCATGGTCCTGAAGAAGGAATCGTTTTGGCTCGAAACGTCGACTTATAGCGGAAGGAAGTAATCCGAATAAATTGCCTGATCATCAGCTCCGAATTTTATTTACTCATTCTTCTCTAAATAATAATATAATTATTATTTTTTTTTCAATTTTAAGCACGAAGGAATTGAGCTAGAAGGTTGAAATTTTATATTTAAGTTTGACACCCACCTAAGGCGTGAAAATAAACTTTTGAGCAAAATCGACCAAAAAGTACTAGTACTTTACTGATGAACTTTTTCAGTTTTTTTTTTTCAATTTTCTAAAAATTCGCTTCCACAATTTTGATTAAAATTCAAAAATCAATTATTTTTTAGATGCTCTTTAAAGAGCATACATTTTAAAATGTATATTCTCATTTTGCTCTTTAAATCTTATGAACACCACTTTACTCTTGTACTTCATAAGAAAGATAAGGGAAATGGTTGCCATGGTAACAAAATATAAATATTTTCCCATAATTATACATTTTCGAATGTACCGTACTGTCGGAAACTAAATATATGTTGAACCAAAAAATTGGAGTGACAAGCTCAGAACACAGCTTTCGATTACCGAAGGTAAGAGAAAGTTGTGTGCTGTGCGACCAGTCTGTACAAAACGATTGAGGTAAAATTTAAGGCCACTCCTACTTCTCATAATCGTGTAGCTAGTACTCAAATTGTTCAGAGCAACATGAGAAAAAAAAAAACAAATTCTAAAGACTCAATCCATCAAATGTCATTGATTACAATACATTTCTTTCTCTTGTAAAAATTTTATCTTCTTCATTCGTTATGTGAGAAATTTTCGCGTTGGTCGTTTGGACATTCCTCTGTCTTGACACACATTCCTTAACGCAAATATATCATTTTTATGCAAATGATTTGACCCGTCCTGGATAAGCATCTCTCTCTCTCTCTCTCTCTTCCTTCTGTCTCTTTCTTATCAGAGAACGATATCTTGCGCCCCTCTGCCTACCTGTTGTTGTTGTTGTTGTTGTATACCTGTGTAGTCTATACCCTCTACAAGAAAGTCGAACCTCAAATTCCCCATCACATATAAATAAAACTATCCACCTTTTTCAAAAAATCGAACCTTCTGTTGATTATTTCGATGAAAACTAACAATGTTGTTATATTTTATTTACTTTTTTCTGTTTGACGCCTCGGTATAATTTTACTTTGATACAAAATACATAGAAATTACAAAAATACATACATATAAAATTTGTAAAGTCACCTTTAAATTACATTAGTCGGCATGAAAATAATCGGGAATGACTTCCCCAAAACTTTGTCGTATATTATTTTGGAATTACGTCTGTGTATGTGTGTAAAAACGATTGCTTAAAAACGGTAGCAACCAGATTCCGTACACAAATGAATTTGTTTATATTCACATGTTTTCTTTCTCTTACCTATGTATATATGTAATATATATAAGAGAGAGAAAGTATTGGATTATGTAAAAATTCGATGTCGAGATTTTGATGGATCTTCACGTTTTGAGGTCCCCTGAATCAAAAAAGTGGTTTTCGGACATGGTCTGTCTGTTGTGTGTGTGTGTGTGTGTGTTCAATTTTAAGCATGAAGGAATTGAGCTACGAGGTTGAAATTTTATATTTAAGTTAAACACCTCCCGGGACCGGAAAAATAAGCTTTAATCAAAATCGGCCAAAGAGTACTAGTACTTTACTGATGTACTTTTTCAGTTTTTTTCGATTTTCTCAAAATTTGCTCCAACGATTTTTTTTAAATTCAAAAATCAATTATTTTTTAGATGTTCTTTAAAATGTATATTCTCATTTTGCGATTGAAATCTTCTGAAAACCACTTTACTCTTGTATTTCATAGGAAAGATAGTAGAAATGGTTGCCATGGTAACAAAATATAAATATTTTCCCATACTTATAAATTTTACATCTGAATTCAAATGTTCCGTACTGTCGGGAACTAAATATATGTCGACACAAAAAATCTGGTGTGACAAGCACAGAACACAACTTTCGATTACCGAAGGTAAGAGAAAGTTGTGTGCTATGCGCCAGTCACACCAGATTTTTTAATGAAACCTGTATGATTTTGTTTTTATATTAATTTTTTCTGTTTTTTCCAACATATTTTTCACAGATTTTCTACCCATTCCAGCTAAAAGAATTTTCTATTAAAATTTAATTTTCTCTATAGCTCTAAAACTAGATGTGATGGGACAAAACTGATGGCATTTTTGGAATCAGCGCTAGGCTTAGATTTTATACATGTATACATTTATACATGTATTTAAAATACCTATTAATTAATTTCCAAAGACATTTTTGTTATCCGGGGCGAAACTCATTGGGGAAAATAAAATAATTTTATTTTTGTTTTTCCCTTCCTACACCCTTGCCGAAAAATCAGAGTAGTTTGAGGAGTTTCGGTCTACAATTTCTCTCAGCATCACTCATTAAGCTTCAATCAATCCTAAATAAATATTACGGTCAGCCAAAAAATAAATACTTCGGTTATTTGCAGGGGTGCCGGAACGAATTTGAATCAGGGGGGGGGGCAAAAAATTTTTTTTAGAAAATTAAAATAATTTAATATGTTCAAATAGTATAAAACAAAAACAAATCTACTATAAAACTTTAAAAATTTTAAATAAAATCACAATTTTAATAAAATTAAAATTTTAAAAAATTTGCCAGTGATTTTATCAAAAATTTTTGGAAAAAATTTGAAAAAAATAAATGAATTTCTTACTCTTTTAATTTTTTTAATTTAGAAGATTTTATTTTTCAAAAGTAAAAATATATCATTTTTAAAAATAAAAGAAGAAATTTTGCCCCCCTCTGCCCCCCCTGTAGGATGCCAGGGGGGGGGGGCAATGTACCCTTGCCCCCCCCCAGTTGCGGCGCCTATGGTTATTTGTAAATATTTCGATTCCAGTGATATAGAATCATCTTCAGTACAATCAACAGATGTTTTGCAAATCGTTACTTTCTCCCATCCAATATGACAAAACAGCTGACCATTCATGAAAAATAGCTGAGCATTCCATGAATGGTCAGTTATTTTGTCATATTGGATTGCAGAAACTAACGATTTGCAAAACATCTGTTGATTGTACTGAAGATGATTCCATATCACTGGGATCGAAATATTTACAAATAAACGGATAATACGAAGAAGTAGGCCTATTTATTTTTTGGCCGACTGTCCTTAGAATTAATATTTGATTTCCCTTAACGGCCATCTACAAACAAATCCTAAATAAATACAAAATTTCATAAGAATTGGATTTTATTTTTTTTTAAATATGTAAAAAGTTCCCTTTTGAATCGAAATTAACAAGCAAATCTCCATAGGGATTTAACAATGGCTTTATGGAAGGAAGAGCAGGAAAATGAATTTGAAAAAAACTGAAAAAGTACATCAGTAAAGTGTACTTCAAATAATCGTTTTCTTTCCTGAAATATTTTGTTCACAGACAGACAGACCAATTTGGGGGACTCACTTTTTTGAACTCAGGGAACCTAAAAACATGTATATCCATCAAAATCTCCTCATCGAATTTTTAACATGATCGCAATACTTTTTCTCTCTATATATTTTTTATTTATATATAGGGTAAGAGAAAGTAAAAAAATTCTGACTGCATTTTCTTCTATTTTTTACTTTCTCTTACCTCCATATACTTGTTGGGCGAGCAGAGGCGATGAGCGGGATGAATGGTTTTATTATTTTATTATCTTGTGGTTTCTCTCTTTTTGATGATCTCGGAAGACGTCACGTGTGTGTTTTGGGGGGGAAGTGGATGGGGGTGGAGCATGTGTGTGTGTGGGGGGGTGTGTGTGTGTGTGTGTGTGTGCGACAATCGTGATATACCGGTAAATTTGTGAAAATATGCGATTGTAAACCTGCAATATAATATAATGTATACTATTTGAATGATAATGATAAAATTATAATTTGACTCGGTACTCCATGTGGGTTCCAGGAGGCGTGCGCCTCAGAGCCAAATAAATTCATATCTATCTATATATGTTAATATATAGAGATAGAACGTATTGGTTTCATGTCAAAAATTCGATGTCGAGATTTTGATGGATATACACGTTTTGAGGTCCCCTGAATTCAAAATATGGGGAATGACTTCCCCGAGACTTTCTCGTATATTCTTTTGGAATTACGTCTGGGTGCGTGTGTGAATTACATAAAAACCAAAGCAGCTAGATGGATGAAATTTGGTATATGCTCCTCACACTAAAATTGTAGATTTCTATCAACTTTTGAAATAAATACGTCACTTGGAAGTAGTACTTTACCTAATAAGTTTTTCAGAAATTTCGAAATTTTCAATTTCTTTGTTATATTATGATAAAATACTCAATTTTAAAAAGTTTTTATTCTTTGATATTTTTCCGAAAGCTCAATAGTTTTTGAAATAATCACAGAAGAAAAAGACATTTTTCGTGAATTTTGGAAAGAATAATATAACAAAAAAATTGAAAATTTCAAAATTTTTGAAAAAACTTTTTAAGTAAAGTACTACTTCCAAGTGACGTACTTACTCCAAAAGTTGATAGAAATCTACAATTTTAGTCTAAGGAGCATATGCCAAATTTCATCGATCTAGCTGCTTTGGTTTTTAAGCAATCGTGTTCACACACACACACCCAGACGTAATTCCAAAAGAATATACGAGAAAGTCTCGGGGAAGTCATTCCCCATATTTTCTCATTCACATTCACACACACATCCACACAGTCTTTTCCCCGGGCTTGGTGTAGTAGGTAGCGTGCCTACCTCCTATACCAAACGTCGCGAGTTCGGACCCCAGCCATTTGGTGTCCAAATGGCTTAAATAAAATCATCGGACTGCCTGTGTCCGAACCCGCGACGTTTGGTATAGGAGGTAGGCACGCTACCTACTACACCAAGTCCGGGGCATTTATAAATTTTACATCTTGAATTCTAATATATGTATATCGGTGGAAACTTAATATATCTCGATTCAAAAAATCTGATGTAAGAAGCACAGATTAAACATTAATATATTGTTGAGAAAAAATGCGGCGTTCAACAGCTTTCTTTCCCTAGGCCACCTACTCAGTAGTTGAGTTGCTTGTTAAAAATAAAAAAAAAAATTTCTCTGTGGTTGTTCTTTTTCACTACTGCCAGGACCGCCATGAAAAATTTTTATTGATATACATATAAGTAATTGAAATTAATATGCAAGACAAAGAGAGATAGAGAGTGGTTCAGGCAGTGCGATCCAGAGGTCACTAGGCATGCGGCGGCGGCGGAGATGGCGGAGAGGAAAGAAAGAGGGGCGGTAAAAGTAGGGAGGGCAGGTGGGGCTTTAAGATGTAAGCACGCAACAGTCGTCCGTGGCATGCCATCGAGTGTGCACCACGTTTCGTGTTCGTGTTGTTTTTCAGTTTTCTTGTTTTGTTGTTGTTGTTGTTCTTGTTGTTGTGTCTGAAAAAGATAGTGTCCTTTAACGTTAATCTTGTCTTGTGTGATGGGACCATCATCATCAATGATGGGTGCTCTGCTTGCTGATAGCTACACTTCTCTTGCCAGGTGAGATGAGGATGAAGAAGAAGAAGAGAGCAGCCACCAACTTGACAACTAACAAAACCTCTTCTTCGGCGGCGGCGGCTGCCGTTGACCCCGAAAGCTTGGGCTCTCTCTCTCTCTCTTTCTCTCCCTACAGTAAATCAACACACATCCTAATCGCTATGTAGCTAGCGGATCCCCCCGGACATAATCAGCAGGTGCAATCACCCCGGCTTTTTAGATTCTACTTAATTATAATACCCAAAGAGAATAAATAATTTGAAATTTTTCGGTGCTCCCCCCCCCCCCACTTGACGTGTGTGAGTCAACCATTGACAAGTGCGCGTGTGTGTGTGGAAAGCAGGTCAAGTCAAGTTAAAAAAAAAAAAAAGGAATCCTCAATCCATTGTCCGACCCAAAACGAAACCCAAATTCTTAAATTCTTTCTCAGCTGTGTCCAATTTTTTTTTTTTTTTTTTGTATGGTTTTCAATTTCAAATCAACCTTACAAAAAATAACTTGTTCTCTAATTTTTTTTTTTTAACTAAATTATTATCATATTCACTTCCAAGTTATGAATAAATTTTATTATTATTATTTATTTTTTTTTTTACTTTCTCTTAATATATATATGGAGAGAAAGTATTGGATTCATGTCAAAAATTCGATGTCGAGATTTTGATGGATATACACGTTTTGAGGTCTTCTGAATCCTAAAAAGTGCTTTTCGCGATATGGTCTCTCTGTGAACAAAATATCTCATGAAGAGGTGGAAATTTTATATTTAAGTTAGGCACCCCTCTGGGACGTGACACGAAGCTTTTCGATTTTCTAAAAATTTGCTCCAACGATTTTAATTAAAATTCAAAAATCATTTATTCTTTAGATCAGTGTTTCCCACCTTTTGAAGTCCACGGCACCTCAAAGGTGCTTTGGAAATAACATTACACACTAGGGGCACCCTTCCTTTTTTTCCCCTTAGCAAAACGAAATTTTTTCCCTTCCCGTAAAAATCATTTTACCTTTTTTTTTTTTTATGGAAACGAAATTTTTGCCGCCCTGGCAAAAATCTTTCCTTTGTGTTTTCTGCCTCTTTATTTATTTATTTATTTTTTTCTAAATATCTTGCGACACCCCTTAGGCATTCTCGCGGCACCCTTGGGTGCCGCGGCACACCGGTTGGGAACCAGTGCTTTAGATGCTCTTTAAAATATATTCTCATTTTGCTCTTGAAATCTTATGAAGCACACTTTATTCTTGTACTCCATAGTAAAGATAGGAGAAATGGTTGCCATGGTAACAAAATATACATATTTTCCCATGTCTATAAATTTTACATCTTGAATTCAAATGTACCATACTGTTGGAAACTAAATATATGCCGACACAAAAAAATCTGGTGTTACAAGCACAGAACTATTACCGAAGGTAAGAGAAAGTTGAGTGCTGTGCGACCAGCTACACCAGATTTTTTTTAAAATTCGTTTAAGCTCTTTTTCGGCATTGGAGACCATTTAGACCTTGTATTGGTATCCAATTGAAATATTGTTTTCTGGAACGGGATGCGAACCCGCAAATTTTGGTACAAATGGCCAGTACGCTAACCACTACACCAAGGCCTGGGGTTTAATAATTTATCTGTATATTGGTGAGGAAAAAATACGATTCATTCGCTTCCGGTGGACGTTCCACAGTTTTTTTTCAACTAGGCCACCAACCCATTGCTTTTAAACAAACATCTTGGTGTCTCTTCTGCCAGGCCCGACGGATAATTTTATATTTTTATTCATTTCAATTCTTCGTTAGAATAAACCCCTATTTATTTTAATTTTAGTCAAATTATTTGAAATTTCGTTGCATGAGATGGGACAAGCACAAGAAATTTTACACTGTAGGCCCACCATATTTAATACCATCTAAGGCCATTTAGACCCCATCCCTATGATTGATAGCCAATTCAATTGAAATAAATTTTTCTCGCTTGAGACGTGAAGCGAACCCGGGACTCAGGAACGAGTAGCTTATATTTTCTCCCTGAGCCACAAGTCACCATTTTTAATAACAAAAAATATTTTTATAATAATGTTTAAAACATCGTGAGAGTTCGTTCATAAAGTGAGAAATTAAAAGATCATTTTTTTAAACATTTAAATGATAGATATTGGAATTATGAAGATGAGAAATCAGCTAAAGGAATTAAAATAAAATTTTTAACTTTGCCCACCCAGCAGGTAAAGTTAATGTAATCGTAAAAAAAATCGAAATTTTTCTGAAGCTGCCAAAATGCGTTTTGAGGTCCCCTGAATCCATTTAAGTAGTTTTTGGAATGATGTCTGTGTGTCTCTCTCTCTGTGTGTGTGTGTGTGTGTGTGTATGTCTATGGTAATTTTTTTCGTCAACGAAAACTCAAAAACTATTTGTTCAATTGTTTTGAAATTTTGCACACATAAACTAGAGGTAAAGGCAAACGCGTTGCGTTATTTCATTGAATAAAATAAAGGGTCGGACTAAGCCGAGCGCACAACTTTGCCCACCCACACTATTCAAGAAAAAAAATATTTCCCCCTCTAGTGCCTCCCCCCCCTAATGGTCTGATATTTACCATATTATATATAATTTTACTCGGGAGGAAGTCTAGTTTCTCATTTCTTCAGTTCTTGGTCTCTACCCCTAGTTTATGTGTCAAAACAATTGAACAAATAGTTTTTGAGTTTTCGTTGACGAAAAAAATTACCACCAACATACAAACACACGGACATTATTCCAAAAACTACTTAAATGGATTCAGGGGATCTCAAAACTTATTTTGGCAGCTTCAGAAAAATTTCGATTTTTTTTACGATTAGGCCTACGTTCATTAACTTTACCTGCCCAACCTACGGTTGATGGGCAAAGTTAAAAATCTCTAAGGTCTCAGAAGCCGAAAAGATTCTCAATGAATAAAATAAATTATTTATTTATTAAAAATGGTTGCTCAGAGGCCCACATCTTGTGGGTACGTGGATGGCGACCACGAGCTGCCCGAGCTGGGAAAGGCAGTCCTTCAGTTCTTTAAATGTCTGTCTCTTCCTTTCTCTTTTCAATAGGCTTCAGACCGTACGAAGGGCCGGTCTGTCCTATTTCTTCCGGTTGTAAAAACGTATGATAGGGTTGGAGGGATAGAGTGAGGTCCGCCGACCCCGCATCGCGGGACAAGGCGAGGAGAGAAGAAGACGATTTATTTATTAAAAATGCTCAAAAAACATTATTAAATTTATTATTTTCACTAAATTAAAATCAAAAACTATTTATTATTATTATAAATAAATAAAAAATTTATAATAAAATTCCAACATCAAAATGTCCACTATGCAAATTTCTAAATTTTTATAGTTTATTACCATACAATAAAAAAAAAACCAAAAAAAATTATGATACCTTCGAATTTTGGATTAATTTTAGAATAATTATTTATTAATTAATTGTGTTTATTTATTTATTAGTAGCTAAATAATCTCCTCTCTCCAATTTTTTTTTTTTTTTTTTTACACAGCGTTATCACTAAATTTATATTTTTATAATATATTCAAATATATTTAATTTTATTATCTTCATTTGCAATAAAATAAATGAATAACAAATTTTATTCGAAAGGTTGCACACTTGATTTTTATTCATAGATAAAAAAAAAAATTTATCCTCTCAGTTTAAGTGCTCTTCTTCTTATAATGGTCACTTGATGACGTCATTGCCCGGAAAACAATACCCATCTTGCCTTTGTGAAAATTCTTGATAGCCGGGTAAAATATAGGGGTCTCTATCTCCTCTTCAGTCATTAATGTCCATCAGACCTGACGCGTTGTGATTTATGGAAATAATTCTGAGGGGTACTGAGGGAGGTTCACATTTCCTTCCTCAGGATATCAATTATAGTTGGGTAAATTTTTGCCAACTCGAATTGTTTTCAATTCAGGATTATAAGCTTAAGTCCTCGTCTAATCGCCGCATTTATATATAAATGTTAAATGACCTCAGTAGTTTAGAGGGAGAATTAAAAAAAAAAATTTATAAAAATAATAGACCGTGGCTCAGGGAGAAGACATTAGCTTCTCGTGCCTTGGGTCCCAGGTTCGCTTCCCGTCCCAAGCGAGAAAAATTTATTTCCTTTGAATTGGCTACCAATATTTGAAATAAATCGGGATGGGATCTAAATGGCCTTAGATGCCGAAAAAGACCTTAGAAAAATAAAAAGTAAAAAAAAAAAAATTAATAGGTTTTTTTTTTCATCTATTTGGTTTTCGGCCAGCAGTCATACTAAAAATTTACATATTGTACACACAAAAAAATAAAAATCTGCTGTGACTGATCGCAGATCACACAAATTTCTCTTACCCTTGGTAAGGTGGGTTTAGAACGCTAATTTTTCGCCCCCGGGACCGAAATTTTTCCCGTTTGGCGCCCCGGGACCGAAATTTTTTCCCGTGTGGCGCCCCCGGAACCAAAATTTTTCCGCCCGTAAAAATATTTTACCTTTTTTTTAGAGACGCTAAATTTTTGCCGCGGAACCAAAATTTTTCTGCACTTGCGCCCCTTCAAAATTTGCGCCTGGGCAAAGGCCCCGGTCCCCCCCTAAGCACGGCCCTGCTTGTCACACCAGATTTTTTATGTCGACATATATTTAATTTCCGACAGTAGGGTACATTCGATTTTCAAGATGTAAAATTTATATGTGAAAATATTTATATTTTGTTACCATGGCAACCATTTCTCCCATCTTTTCTATGGAGGACAAGAGTAAAGTGGTCTTCAAACAATTTTGAGAGTAAAATGAGAATATACATTTTAAAGAGCATCTAAAAAATAATTGATTTTTGAATTTTAATTAAAATCTATAGAGACAATTTTGAGAAAATCGAAAAAAATTGAGACTACTAGTACTTTTTGGCCGATTTTATTCTAAAGCTTATTTTCACGCCTCATGGTCGTACCTAACATAAATATAAAATAAAGGACCTGAGAATAAAAGCCAAAAGCGAAAAACCTCAAAACATATATATCCATCAAAATCTCGACATCCAATTTTTGACATGATTCTAATACTTTCTCTCTTTATATTACATATATCGGTAAGAGAAAGCAAAATAAGAGAATGTCAGTCAAACAGGATACCCTCTATCGAATGAAAATCCCATTAAAACAAAACGTTTCGACTTTAAATAACGCCCTCATTCTTATGAGTCGAAAAGAGCATAAATAAAAGTAGCCCTAATTGTAAGACCTAATTTTTAAAATTGTTGCATTATAATTTTTATGTGGGCTCATAAGTACTGATGATGGAGTTATTTAATTCAAGCCTAAACGTTTTCTTTTATTGTGATTTTTATTCGATAAAGGATATCCTGTTTGCCTGACATCCCCCCTATTAATCCACTTGTCTCATTGACTTCAGCCTCTATCATATAACTCTTATAAAACTGAAGAAGAAAATATTCAATACCAATATATCTTGGTCGTCGTTTGAAGCTGTTACACACCTTCAGCCTATCAATTATAATTAATATATCATACAATTGTTAATTTTGTTAAATACTATGCAAATATCCGTTTTGTTAATAATCGTAGTATATATATAAAAATTCTCCATCTCTTTTGCGACAATTATTTCATCCTGAAGATGGGAGCGACGCGTTCCCGAAACGTCGACGCGATAATATAAAGTTTTTTTATTTCTGCTGGCTGCCCTGCTCATTGTGTTCCTTATTCAATCATCACCACAGTCATTTCTATTCTATAAAAACAATGCTATAACTATATCTCTGTGAGTTCAAATTCACAATTAACGAAATCTACTAGATAACAAACGTCCCTATATTGTTACAAAATAAATTGTTTCACATCTAGACCCATTTTTTACTTTCTCTTACCTATATATGAAATATATATAGAGGAAAGTATTGTGATCATGTCAAAAATTCGATGTCAAAATTTTGATATACACAATAATTTTTGATATACACGTTTTGAAGTCCCCTGAGTCCAAAAAAGTGGGTCTCGCAAATTGGGTCTGTCTGTCTGACTGTGAACAATATATCTCAAGAACTAAAAGAGCTATGAGGCTGAAATTTTATATTTAAGTTAGATTACCTCCCGGACAGTTAAAATAAGCTCTTGAAATCCTTTGTCCCCATGACCCCTCGCCATTGGAATAAGCTCCCTGCATCTATCTTCCCCAAAACCTACAATCTTCAGACTTTCAAGTCTAATTTCAACAAGCATCTTCTCAGTTCCCGCAGTTGAGTTCCCCTTTTATGCTTCTCCTTTATTTATTTATTTATTTTTTAACTATATTCCTCCTTGCTGCATATGACCACTGGTCATTATAGATCTTCGGACCTTATGCACCCATTTCAAAAATAGATGCTCTTTAAAAAGTATATCAGTTAAATGTTTCGTGCAAATAGTTTGAAGTGCACTTTACTGATGTGGAAGCATTGGTAGTCTAGCGCCATCTATGAGTCGCGTGGTCAAGTGCTAAGGACAACTAAATATATCTCTACACAAAAAAAATCTGGTGTGACAAGCAGAGTACACAACTTCTTGAAGGCAAGAGAAAGTTGTGAGCTCTGTGACCAGTCACACCAGATTTTTTAATTACAAGTTAATTTCTTTTAATATGCAAATATTTCTTGGGCCACACAGATAAATAGAAACTTTGTTTTTAAATTTAATTTAATCCACCGTTATCTTCCATATGATTTTATACACAGAGCAGCGACCACACCTTGAAATAATATTTTAGGGCCCCCAGGATAATCCATAAAAGGGGGTCGGTCCTCCTCCTCTTTCTAACAACGGATAAATAGCCTTTTACTGTTTTAGAATCAAACAACAAACAAATTTTTATTTTCTTTCTAAACCAATCTTGATATCGGAAATCTTGAGTTAATTGAATTAATCTGTAAAGTTAATAGATTGCTGGCTTTAGAAGAAACAAGACATAAAGCAACAACAACAAAAAAGGGAGGGGGAGACGGTCAAAATAACTTTTTCAGACAGAGAGAGAGAGAGAAAGAGACAAAAACTCTTTTTTGGACGGCCATTAATGCGTTGCCGTTTATTTATCATTGCTTGAAATTTATTCATTGATAAATTACCCTAGCCTCTCTCTTGGACACGCCAAACATTAGATATATATGATTTGGGCTTGTCAAATAAAAACGGGAAAAGAATATTTTATGCCAGCTCCTCTCTGTCTTTTTGGATTTATTTATTTATATTATGACATGAGAATTGGTGAAAATCCATTTGGGATGGTGTCGTCATCTTCTTCTTTTATCTTGGTCTTATCACTATATTGGGTTGGATCTTTAATTTTTAATGAGACCGAGAGAAATAGCAAGCTGACCCGATCCACGGCCTGAAACCCATGCCCAGGAAAAATAAAGGAAGAAATAACTCAGATTGGGTAACTCGTGGTTGCTATCCTCGCGCTTATAAGAAGAGAGCTTCTGACAGAAGAACTCTTAAAAATAATAATAAATGCAAAAATTAGACTAATCTCTGATAGATTTTCTAACAAATGCTCTTTTTACTTTCTCTTACCCTATATATGAAATATATATAGAGAGAAAGTATTGCGATGATGTCAAATATTCGATATATGGATATACCGTGCAGAGAAAAGATATTGTACAAGATGGCGGCTACCTGGCATTTGAGCCTTATGCCTAGTACTTTAGAGATGTGCTTTTTCAGTTTTTTTTTTTTTTTTTTTTTCTCAAAATTCGTTCCAACAATTTAGTTTAAAATTCATAAATCAATTATTTTTTAGATTCTCTTTAAAATGGATATTCACATTTTGCCCTTTGAAGCACGCTTTACTCTTGTACTTCATAGGAATTTTGATTAAAATTCATAAATCCACTATTTTTTTTTTTAGATGTTCTTTAAAAAGTGAAAAAGTATATCAGTAAAATCTTTCTTGTAAATTGTTTGAAGTACAGTACACTTTTCTAATGTAATATTTCAGATTTTTCAAATTCACTTTCCTGCTCTTCCTTCCATAGAGTCAATGTTAAACCCCAATGGGGATTTTCATGTTAATTTTGATCCAAAAGGAGGCCCCCTTTGGAACTTTTTACACATTTAAAAATTTTTTCTCTATTATATTTTCTCTCTATTATATTTCTCTATTATACAGTATAGTTGAAAAAAAAATAAAAAATGAAAACAGATTGATAGGCCTATCTACATTTTTAAAATAAAGAGAAGATGACAACTTTACAAAAAATATTTTAAAAGTTTTTCTCTTATGAACCGCCCTGTATATATCTATCTATAGGTCTATATATGTTTTTAATTTATTTTCTTATTGAAATATATAAATGTCAGATTAATTAATTAATTTGTGTGTGTGTGTGTTAGGTTAATGGATGTTTTGTAAGAGAAACGAGAGTGGGACCTTGAGGGCAGTCAATTTAGAAAAGGCGTTTTCCATTCATCGATCTATCAGTATAATATTTATTTAAAAAAAAAAAAAAAAAAAATCTGTGCAATATTCTTTGGAATTTCAATTTAAAAAATTGCGTTGCTTGTTTGAGTGATACTTGTCAGACAAAATTTAGCAATAAATTTATTTACTCAATGTCAGTGGTTTTTGGGCTTTTTTTTAGAGTCACGGAACATTAAAAATTTTAAATTTTATTCTCTTGTGTTTTATTTAGTTAATTTTTTCTTGAATAAATACGTATAGGATAATTATAAAAATATGTATATTCATATTAGTTAGGTTCGGCACGCTACCATCTATACCAAGCCCAAGAAAAATTTATTTAAACTTTATCCCGTGAACTCTTGTTGAAACATCATAGTGAAGTGATTGTATCAATCAAATTTGAAAGATACAAATAACTATAGTTGAGTGGAAAGGAATCAGCCAAGGAAAATAAAAAACAAATTTATTCTGTCGACGTTTCGAGCGCCCGTAGTGCTCTTCCTCGGGATTATATTGTACAAGTAACCTTTTAACTAAACATATGCCGTTGTATGATATTAAGATCATTGTTAAGTCTTTCAACGAATACATTGTTAATGTTTGTTGAGATTGTCTAATAATGTCAACCGACTATCTTGTCACTACCATCTATAACATTTGACACTTATACTGTCCCGAGGAAGAGCGCGACGGGCGCTCGAAACGTCGACAGAATAAATTTGTTTTTTATTTTCCTTGGCTGACTCCTTTCCACGCAACTATAGTTATTTGTATCTTTCAAATTTGATTGATACTATCACTTCACTATGATGTTTCAACAAGAGCTCACGGTATAAAGTTTAAATAAATTTTTCTTGGGCTTGGTGTAGATGGTAGCGTGCCTACCTTCTATACCGAACGTCGCGGGTCCAGATCACAGGCAGTCCGATGATTTTGACTCATTCTGTGACCGAAACGTTGTAATTTTACTTTCTCTTACCCATATTTTACAAATAAACCACAGTAAAACCGAAAATCTAATTCTTTTACTAATGATAACAACTGTGAAAGCCTAAACTCCAAAAAAAAAAATAAATAAATAAAATAACTAGGTTTTGTGTTTCAAATTATTTAGGCCTATTTATAAGATAAACCTAACAAACGTTTCGACTTTTAAAGGGGGAGTAATAGCGTTTTTGCCGATAAGATGGCGTTATGTGTCTTAAAAAGTAAGCCAAAAAAACCAGCTATTACGAAAATTTGCCAGGAGATGTCAGAATGGTAGCTAATAATATTTAATGCATTTGGTTGATGTTCATGGATCTTTTAACAATAAATCCTTTATAAATGTTACGGTGATCACCTTCAAAGAAGATTAAATTGTGAAGTCAACTTATTACTTTATTCCAAATTGTCAATTGAAACGTTAAGCAAGGATGGGAATTTTATATAGCAGGTGTTGTTGCTTCTCTTTAATTCTTATACAAGGGTACCATGTTTTTTTTTTCTTTTTTTTTTTGGCCAGTGGGTAAATTCCTTCTTCGCCCCGTGAAAATTAACCTCGGGACAATTAATTATTCTTCGTCTCCTTTTAGAGAGTGAGCGAGATGGAGTTATTATCATTGCATTTCACCCTTGTCATCAGAATTTTTTTCCTCTTTTCAATAGAGGATATTGAAGAAGAAAAAAAAGAGAAAATTAAAATAGATTGGATGAGAAATTAAAAAAATCTGGTGTGATTAACGTACACATAACTTTCTCTTATCTTCGGTATTCGAAAGTAGTGTACTGTATTTGTCACATCAGATTTTTCCTATAGCACCTTAGTTCCAAACTTGATTTTAAAGAGAATCCTAAATAATTACAAAAAAAATTTGGATAGGGGGACCAACCCCCTTTTGAATCTAAATTAACATGCAAATCGCCATAGGGATTTAACATTGGCTATATGGAAAGAAGAGCAGGAAAATGAATTTGAAAACTCTGAAATACTACATCAGGGGTCCGACCGAAACAAGATTTTCAGCCGAAACCGAAACCGAATATTCGGCCTCAATCTTAGTTTTGGCCCAAAGCGTAACCGAAACCGAAACTTGTATTTCCTATACAAAATTCATATCATTTTTTTAACCTCTTTTTTTTTTTTAACTTTTCCCCTAGCAAAACGAAATTTAAAAATTTTTTTGCTCTTCCCGTGAAAATCATTTTACTTTTTTTTTAGGGAGACTAAATTTTTTCCGCCCCTTTTTCGCTTGGCGGAAAATTTTTTTCTCCTTCACGTAGAAATCATTTGACCTTTTTTTTTTTTTGTATGCGAGTCTCATCCCATCTTTGCAAACTCAGGTTTCGGCCGGCCGAAAGGTTCGGCTAGTTTTTGGCCGAAACTGGCCGAAACCGAATATTCGGTCGGTTCCTATACATCAGTAAAGTGTACTTCAAATAATTTTCAGGACAAAATTTAAAATTAAAAGAGGATCTCATTTTGCTCTCAAAATTGTTTGACGACCCCTTTACTCTTTTTTTTTTAATTTATTACCGGCTGCGGCAGTAGTCCCCTTTACTCTTGTACTTCAAACGAAAGATAGGAGAAATAGTTGCCATGATAACAAAATAAATATTTTTCTATGTTTATATATTTTTATTTAGTATATCAAATAACTTAAATAGAAATGCCTGGACCCAAATACAATATATATATTATTATTAATATAACGGTTATCGTCAAAGTTTTAAATGGCCAAAGTTGCCGAGAAGACTGTTAGAGCGGGCGCTGGAGGTAGTTGAGTATGCAAAATTTGAGGACCGAATTCTGACAATGGATTTGGGCTAAGAATAGCTCCCAGAATAAGGATCCGGATCTTGCCGGGCCAATTTTTGGTCCAATTTTTTTTACCCCCACCCCCATAGGAAATCAATGGAGTGCATGCTAAGATGATGTGAAGATTTGCAATTATGGTCAAATTCGAGTACTCAAAACCTCAAACAATGAAAAAACTGTCTTGTCAGCAACTAAGGGGATCCTCTAGAGTCCCCCTGAGAAGTACTATCTTGCCACCAGTTGTGGTGGTCCCCTCTAACCCCTTCATCTCTTTTCTCTCTCTTTGTTATAAATTTAAATATACGGCTTTAACACCGTGCCAAATTGTGGGGACCGGCAATTATGTTCATAATCCACTACCTGGTGTCCCAGTCAATGAAAAATACTATCTTACCGCCAACTGCGGTGGTCCCCTCTAACCCCTTCACCCTCTTTTATCTCTCTCTTTGTTATAAATTTAAATATACGGCTTTAACATCATGCCAAATTGTGGGGACCGGCAATTATGTTCATAATCCACTAGCTGGTATCCCAATCAATGAAAAATACTATCTTGCCGCCAGCTGCGGTGGTCCTCTCTAGCCCCTTTACCTCTTTTCTCTCTCTTTGTTATAAATTTAAATATACGGCTTTAACATCATGCCAAATTGTGGGGACCGGCAATTTGTTCATAATCCACTACCTGGTATCCCAATCAATGAAAAATACTATCTTGCCGCCAACTGCGGTGGTCCCCTTTAACCCCTTCACCTCTTTTCTCTCCTTTATTATACATTTAGATGTACTGTCTTAAAAACCATGCCAAATTGTGGGGACCGGCAATTATGTTCATAATCTACTACCTGGTGTATTTATAATAAAGGGAGATAAAAGAGGTGAAGAGGTTAGAGGGGACCACCACAACTGGTGGCAAGATAGTATTTTTCATTGATTGGAGCACCAGGTAGTGGATTATGAGCATAATTGCCGGTCCACAATTTGGCATGATGTTAAGGCCGTATATTTAAATTTATAACAGAGAGAGATAAAAGAGGTGAAGGGGTTAGAGGGGACCACCGTAGTTGGCGGCAAGATAGTATTTTTCATTGATTGGGACACCAGGTAGTGGATTATGAACATAATTGCCGGTCCCTACAATTTGGCATGGTGTTAAAGCCGTATATTTAAATTTATAACAAAGAGAGAGAAAAGAGATGAAGGGGTTAGAGGGGACCACCGCAGTTGGCGGCAAGATAGTATTTTTCATTGATTGGGACACCAGGTAGTGGATTATGAACATAATTGCCGGTCCCCACAATTTGGCATGGTGTTAAAGCCGTATATTTAAATTTATAACAAAGAGAGAGAAAAGAGATGAAGGGGTTAGGAGGGGACCACCGCAGTTGGCGGCAAGATAGTATTTTTCATTGATTGGGACACCAGGTAGTGGATTATGAACATAATTGCCGGTCCCCACAATTTGGCATGGTGTTAAAGCCGTATATTTAAATTTATAACAAAGAGAGAGAAAAGAGATGAAGGGGTTAGAGGGGACCACCACAACTGGTGGCAAGATAGTACTTCTCAGGGGACTCTAGAGGATCCCCTCAGTTGCTGACAAGACAGTTTTTTCATTGTTTGAGGTTTTAAGTACTCGAATTTGACCATAATTGCAAATCTTCACATCATCTTAGCATGCACTCCATTGATTTCCTATGGGGTGGGGGTAAAAAAAAAAAATTGGACCAAAAATTGGCCCGGCAAGATCCGGATCCTTATTCTGGGAGCTATTCTTAGCCCAAATCCATTGTCAGAATTCGGTCCTCAAATTTTGCATACTCAACTACCTCCAGCGCCTGGTCTATGTGTGAATGAGAAAAAAAGTGTGAATGTTAAAAAAAAAAATAAATAAATAAAAAAATATTTAGTCTATCTTGAATTCTAATACATCGGCGGAAACTAAACCTATATCGACACAAAAAATCTGCTGAACCACACCAGATTATTTCTCTATATATTACAAATATAGGCAATAGAAAGTAAAAAAAAAAAATTAACTACAAAATTTTTTTACATAAATATTGATAAAATTGATTTCTTTTTAAGCTATTTTTTTTTTTTTTTTTAATTTGTTTTGATATTTTTTTTAGTGAGCTAACATAGGATCCGAATAGCAACAAAGTGAGAAGAGAAGAGTGTAGCAAGGCGTTGATTAGCCATTTGGGTGTTGAGAGGCCGGGGAATTTGCATCGGACGAAGGAGTCGCTCTCTTGCGAGGTCCCGTTAAAGAAAAGAAGTCTCTCCGGCCGGTCTTCGCTTACTCTCTCTCTCCCTCTCTCTCCCTCTCTCAATTCAACCTCGTCACTTCTTCTTGGTTTACATTTTCCTCAGACACACACTCACACATGGACACATACATCCAACAATCAAACCATTTTATTAATTATTATTCTTCAATTATTGAATTAACCCATATGAATGATTTTCTGAAAAAAAGCACGTCCGGGTTCAAAGAACCCTGAAGACACCTTTTTTTTATATATATATATAATATATAATTTTATTTAGATTTATCTAAAAAATATTTGTCCTAAAAAAAGAAAAAAGTTCTAAAAAATTTGTTTATTATTATGGGAGTTTTGAGGTAAATTTTTTTTGCCTCCTCATAGCCCACCGATCCTCACCAATGATGATTCGGTTGTGTCAGGAAGAACTCTGCTGGAACTATGACAAAACGACAGTGCTATATAAGGGAAAAATTTCGTTCTGAATCGAACTTGTCAAATCAATAAAATATAATTTGAATATTAAAATAAGTAGATGCTAGAGAAGTTTATATATTATACATGTAGATAGACTGATCATATTGTCTTGTAACAAAAACGGGGCAATGTAATGTCAAAAACGGGAAGGTGTTATAAAATGAAGAGTTGAGAATTAGAAGGGGTCTATGGACAATTTTTTGTACGCCATTAAATGAAAAAATATCAAAAAACGGTACTGTCCTGTCCAAAACGGTATATATATGATCACCCTAATTATAGACCACATTGTATTAATTATTTATTAAAAAATCTGGTGTGACTGGCGCACAGCACACAACTTTCTCTTACCTTCGGTAATCGAAAGTTGTGTACTGTGCTTGTCACACCAGATTTTTTGTGTCGACATTAGGGTTTGGAAAAACCGGAAAATTTTGAAAACCGGTTTTTCGGTTTTTCACAAAGCGGAAAACCGGTAAACCGGTTTTAAAACGGTTTTTTTTTCAAATGTAAATCAAGGAAAAAAAAATAAAAAAAATACTCAAAGCAAAATTTTATAGAATTATTTTTTAATAACCGCGCCCTTGCCTGCCACTCCAAATGGCTTAAATAAAATCATCGGACTGCCTGGGATCCGAGCCCAAAAAAAATTATTATTACTACTATTCTGATCCAGTGCCTGCTTGAGGATTTGTTTACATTCATAGAATACAAAAAATACATAAATTTCTCTATACATTTCCTATGGGAGAAATCGTAACTTTATGAATTAATAACTCAAAAAATTGTAGGAATTTCGGGACCCGAGTATTTTTCCTGGACTCTCCATAACGTCCTCTATAAGACTGCAAAATTTCGGTTTCAAAATTCCAACGGAAAGTTGGCCAAACAGAGCGAGACAGACGGACGGATAGACCGACACTCCGCTATTATTATAAAGATCTATAGATTATTTAAGTACTAGAAAAAAGGAGAAAAAATATAAATAATCTATAATTTTTTTTTTTTTATTTGTCCAAGGTCTTTTTCGGCATCTAAGGCCATTTAAACCCCATCTCTATTTATTTCAAATGATTGATAGCCAATTCAAATGAAATAAATTTTTCTCGCTTGGAACGGGAAGCGAACCCGAAACCCCAAGCTACTAGAAGCTATTGTAATATCTTCTCTCTGAGCCATGGATCACGGGCTAAATTTGAATACAAGTATTAATGAAGAAAAAATTAAAAAAAAACCGAATTCGGTTTTTCGGGAAAAACTCGGTTTCTCGGTTTTTGAAAATTAGCCAAAAAACCGGTATACCGGTTTCGGTTTCCACCGGTGTCCAAACCCTAGTCGACATGTATTTAGTTTCCAACAGTACGGTCTATTTTCAAGATGTACAATTTATAAGTTTGACAAAATATTTATATTTTGTTACCATGGCAACCATTTCTCCTATCTTTTCTATGGAGTTCAAGAGTAAAGTGGTCTTCAGAAGATTTCAATCACAAAATGAGAATATACATTTTATTGAGAATCTAAAAAATAATTGATTTTTGAATTTTAAAAAAAATCGTTGGAGCAAATTTAGAGAAAATCGAAAAAAACTGAAAAAGTGCATCAGTAAAGTACTAGTAGGTACTCTTTGGTCGATTTTGTTCAAAAGCTTCGTGTCACGTCCCATGGGGGTGCCTAACTTAAATATAAAACTTCAACCTCCTAGCTCTTTCCGTTCTTGAGATATTTTGTTCACAGACACACACACAGACACACACACACACACACAGACAGACCATGTCGCAAAAACCACTTTTTTGGATTCAGGGGACCTCAAAACGTGAAGATCCATCAAAATCTCGACATCGAATTTTTGACTTGAATCCAATACTTTCTCTCTATATATATATTACATATATACATAGGTAAGAGAAAGTAAAATAGAGTATAAATACTGTACAACCTTTCCACTACTTATTCTGCGAACGTTTTCAAGTACTGTGCACTTGCTCCGACCCAAATGAACTAACCTCCAAGGGAGACCTTCATGAAGTTAGTAGCATTTTATATGCAATGAATAAGTTTTGTAATTGTATATGTTGCTACCTTCATAACATATAAAATGCTACTAACTTCACTTGAATCGGAGCAAGCTTCTAGTACTTGAAAAGGACTGTAGAATAAGAAGTCGGAATGTTGTACATTATTTATATTTTTAATAAATAATTCATACAAAGTACGGTATAGTCTATAACTCCCATAATAATAAGTAATAAAGTGTTTTTTTAAGAATTTATTTTAAATAGAGGATATACGTATATCAGTGTTTCTCAACCTTTTTTTGTGCTAAGCTGTGTTGATATCACTCACATTAGTCCTGAAAAAAGTGTTTTGGTACCGAAACATCAGCTATTTAGTGACGAAATAAATTTGATGCACTAAAATAAACCTCTATAATAAGAAAATAAACAAAAAAAAGAACTTTTTTGGCCAACTTTATTTATTGAAAACACAAGCCACGTTTCGATCCTACATTGGGATCATCTCCTTGTTTAATCAAAAGAAGTTTCTCATGTTGACACCTTATGCAACATGAGAGTCATGAAATTTTAAGAAAATAATGAAGTTTGTTTAAATATGTCAAATACTTTTAAATTAAATTTTAAAATTGTTCTCACAGTTGATTTTCAAATTAAAGGACAATCACTGGAAATATTGAAGGGAACAAAAAAAAAAAAAAAAAAAATTTTGAGTGTGGGAGGATCACGATTTTCGGCAGCCAGAAGACTGAGCGAGAAATTGTCGTGTCGATCATTGATCGATCGATTGATCGATATTTTCATTTTATAAGAGGAGTGGTGAATAGCAAAAAAAAAAAAAAAAAGGAATAGGGGTAGTGATAAAAAAAAGCACGGCTTTTGATTCGTCTCTTTCTCTCTACCGGTTGAGTTCACCGACGACAGGCATTGAAAAAATCTCTATTTAAGTGAGAGAAAAAAATCGTGAAATCTTTTATTGTCAAATAAATTTCTTAGAATTTGGTGATCTTCTGATTCTTCTAAACAGTAGGCCTACAATGTTTATAAACATAATACAATATATACTTGATAGTATACTTGATCCCTTGCGTTTCATAAGTAAAAATCTGGTGTGAGTGGTAGTACAGCACACAACTTTCGATTACCGAAGGTAAGAGAAAGTTGTGTGCAGTGCGCCAGTCACACCAGATTTTTTGCAATAAAATTTTTTGTATTTGTATTATTTTATAGAAAAAAAAAGGGGGAGGCGTTATACGATCAAATATTTTTAAGGGAGGGGTGGTAACATAAAGTTTGGAAACCACTGCAATAGAGAATCCTAAATAAATACAAAATTTCATGAGAATTGGAAAATTTTTTTTTTTAATGTGAAAATAGTTCCAAAGGGGAGACCCCCTTTTGAATCGAAATTAACATGCAAATTCCCATAGGGATTTAATATTCGCTCTATGGAAGAAAGAGCTGAAAAATGAATTTAGAAAATCTGAAATACTACATGAGTAAAGAGTACTTCAAACAATTTTCACGAAAAATTGAACTGATATACTTTTTAAAGAGGATCTAAAAAATAGTTGATTTATGAATTTTAATCTAAATCATTAGAGCCAATTTTGAGAAATTAAAAAAACAAAATGAAAAAGTACATCTGAAAAGCACTAGTATTTTTTGGCCGATTTTGTTCAAAAGCTTATTTTGAGTGTCCGGAAGGGTATCTAACTCAAATATAAAATTTCAACCTCGTAGCTCATTTCCTTCACGATTAAAATCGTTATACACCCACAGACCAATTTGCGGGACCCCCTTTTTTGAACTCAGGAGAGCTCAAAACATGTATTTCCATCAAAATCTCGACATCGAATTTTTGACTTGATTGCTATACTTTCTCTCTTTATATTACATATATAGGCAAGAGAAAGTAAAAATAGTAACGAAAATTCATTCATTTGGATTACCTACTTTGCAGTTTTCTACTTTATTTATTCCATTAAAAATATGATTCTCTGTTTTCATCTAAACTATTTATTATAAGCCCAAAGATCCATATTTTATGGATAAAATATAAAAAAATTTCAACTTGGAATTACAAGACAATTTTATTTAAAGTAAATTTTTATTATATTAAAATTTCACCTACGATTGAATTGAAATTCTTTTCTCTCTTGCTAGTAATTCCGTTATTATTATTGCCAACTTAAGTGCAGTTAGAGCTATTCTCTCTATATAAACGCTTGCTTGTTCAATGATTACAAACCAATTTTAATTTTCTATACTCATTTTTTTGTCAGTGATTATATATTCTTTTTATTTGATATAAAGTTAATTTAAAATTTTTTTTCAATTATGAAGAACATCCTTCAACATTATTAACAATTGCTAGAGCCCTTGTGGCCATGAGGTTAGAGATATTGACAAATGTCAATATTGGTAGCCTAAGTCAAGGGGTGTGTCAGTGGCGTAACTATAGTGGCAGGGCCGCAGACAGACTCGACGGGCCCTGGGGCCGCCTCACTCAGGCCCCCAACCCCAAAAGTTTTTTTTTTTAGATTGTAAAAGGCTATTGTGGCCTTCATGCCAACAATTTTCTCCCAGTTTTTGATACAATTTTTGAAAAAGTTAACCATAGCTTATAATATTTATTTAAACAAGTTGAGAATGGCGCGGGCGCGCCTCGCTATTCTCAAATTGGCCCTGGTGGGCGGCGCCTTGGATGTGTTCAGTAGTTTTTCCCATAAATTTAAAACTCAAAAACTTTTTGCCCTTGTGTCTTTAGCAAGTGTGAAATTTTCAAATTTTCCTCTCTGACTTAAATTTTAAATTTCCCACCTCCGCTCCACTTCCTGTAACTAGCTAATCGACACAGACGGAAGCTAGCCGCTAGCGCTTTATATATAGTAGCCTAACGATAAAAATAGCTATATACAATTTTTTTTAAATTTCATAAACAGTATCATAATATTAATAATAATAATAATAATACCTATACATATTAAGATTTGCTTTTAAAGAGCCCAGGCCCCTCAGAAAAAATTTCAAGAAAATGATTTTGTTAATTTTTTTGTTTGTTTGTTT